>JABCKT010006605.1:0-38186 GCA_018858115.1 Tephrocybe rancida
GGCCCAGCAGAAAATCTCCAGGTCGAAACTAGCTAGCTGGCACCATGCTGTACTAATTGCTGCGTGGAGCCGAATTTCGGCTGGAATCAAACGCTACCCAGGATGGCGGCTCATCCCGGCCATGAACCAAGTTCCAGCTGGGTGGGACCTGGAAACAATTCGGCGGTGTAGGAGTTTTGCAGATAGGCTCCGGGAGGACGCGGACGTCGAGTCTCAATCGGGTCTAGTATAAACCTAGATCTGTGGGAACATTGATCCAAAACTACGTCATCTTGTAATCGCAGTTTGAATAGCAACCACGACTAAGCCTCAATGTCGTTGGTAAGAATTTCACCTTATGATGCCCACAGGATCCTCAAAGCTTATTAGATACATGCACTAGTGGCCAGAGGTGCCACGATCCTTGCAGAGCATCAAGCAGGCAAACGGGACTTCTCACAAGGTCTGTTTTTTATTTGTGCAAAAAGACGAACGAGTTGACACCTTGAATGTTCACAGCAACACAAACCATCTTATCCAAGATTCCTCCGAACGATAGGTAGCTATGTATATCTTGGCTAGAATACACAACCTCACATTTTGAACAGTAAACTTTCCTATGCCTGGGAACAATATCTCTTTCACTACATTTCGGAGGGCGGATTCACATACCTAGTAATGGCGGACGAGGCTGCTGGGCGGTAAGTATTCCAACATCACTTTATGAACGCTTACGACTGGATTCCTTGTGCAGAAGGATGCCTTTTGCCTTTCTCACTGATCTCCAACGAAAGGCAAGCCTTATCCAACAATCGCGTGGTCAAGGGAGCTAACGAAGCAACTTACAGTTCACGGTTGCTCCTTCATCCTCCTCATCCACTTCTTCCGACGAGACACCTGCGTATGGCCTCCAGGGCGGCTTTGGCCCTACCATCTTGGCGTTGATGCACCAATACAACACCTCACCACCTGTGGACGAACTGACTCGTGCCCAGACGGAGCTAAATCAAGTTAAGGATGTAATGGTCCAGAACGTGGAACAGATTCTAAGCCGCGGTGAACGAATTGAGCTTCTCGTCGATAAAACGGACGTCATGGCAGGCCAGGCGACTGCGTTTAGGAGGGGCGCTAGAAGTGTGAGGAGGCAGATGTGGTGGAGGAACAGCAAGATTTTAGCTTTGTCTTTCCTCGTCGGGCTGGTGAGTTATCAACGATCCCTAGGCTCAGGATATTTCCTAAAAACCTATTTATAGATTATCTTGTGGATTATAGCTGCGCAGTTCTGCGGTGCGGGCCTTAATCAATGTGGGTAAAGAAAGAGTCGTCGATGGCTCTCGGGCCGTCCACTTATCTAGACGACATGGATCACCAGTCATGTTCACCTGATCCGCTTCTATCATCTATCATCTACCGTGAGGACATTTACTTATTGTATATACTCAATTGCCGCCTAGCCGTTACCTCTACCATTCAAATTCTCGCAGCCTAGGCTTTACAAGAGGCTATATATAATCTTACTGCTGAACGGATGTTGCCTACTACAGTTACATTAACATTTCGTGAGATTCGGAGTGCCATGGCGTTGCTGCTTCCTGACTCTGGTGGCTCTATGGACCTGTGGGTCCATGTACTTTCCCCTGAGTCTCTGTCGTCCCGAGTTGCTCTCCTGAGATAGAAGCGTTCGGATCTTGTAATAGTTTGCCAATCATTTCGGATGTTATGGTGTCGCGGACCAATTAACTCCCTTTCAATTTTCCATATACGATCTCCGAGGCATCGTCGATGTGGATGGCTGGGATTCTTTCGCTATAATACATGAAGCGCACACGAATACGTACAACATGGGTGAGGGTGTATAATACATAGTGTACACAATGATAAAAGCCCTGCGGCGAATGACTTGTCTTCCGACGAGTACTATAAAATTATGGGTGAATTGGTTAGTGAAGCAATGGCTGGAGTCTTGAAGCGAAATGTGTGTGATGCTGTGAAGTCTATAGAATGTAAGTAGACGCAGGCAGTAAGTGGTAAGGAGGCGTCGTGCTCCTCCCAACGATCTCGGTAGTCCTGAACGTACAGTCTGAGCGAGAATCGATCAAGGGAGAAAAGATCATAGCGAAGTGAGCATCATGACGACATGATTAAGCCAGATTAAGCTGGTGTGGCAGAGAGATAATGGGTCGGTATGTATTGATGGCCATGACTGTCTGTCGCATACTTCTCTGCGTAGCGGTTGCTTCTGGGACCAGAGGCACGCTGAGAAGCAGATGTGTACGGCGGCGGGGGGTCGCGCGAGGCTGAAGATGAGTGGCGCGATGATGAGGGAGCCTGTTGAGTGTGGTCAGTAGAAGGCCGCCTGTTCTTGGACGAGCTCGAGCTCCCATGCGTATGAATGGAACTCATTTCAGCGCGCTTTGCCCTGTGCCGCTCTTCACGCTCAGCTTGTTTCCTGGCCATCTCTGCTTCCTCCCACTTCTCCCTCTCGGCTCTTTCTGCACGCTCGCGCTCCTTAGCCTTTGCAGCACTGCTCGCAGAAGACATGTGGATAGGTTCGTATGTGGAGGCCGGAACGGGGGCGTGAGCGGGGTTGTACGAGAGCGGCGGTGGCCGTGTGGGTGCCTGTTCTAGAGGAGGTATGAAAGGCAGTTCGTCCATGTCCTCGGATGGATCTGCCATCCGCCGGGCTTTCACCGCAGTTACTAGCTCCGGCGAGGGCTGAGGAAGAGTATACTGCCCCACGGATCCTCGCTCATCTTGCCTGTCGGAGTCACGACGATATGCGGAAGGTGAAGGGGCAGCGGGTGGAGGGGCATCAGCATTTGGCAAGAAAGTCTGCGGTTCTTCGGACAATGTGTCTTGAAGAAGGCCTTGAAGCATATGATTCCGAATGCTGCGCGTTCGCGGAGACTCGGATTGCGAGGGTGTATGCGTAGACGTAGTTGCCACAGGAGGGGCTCTTTCCTCCAGGGGTATCGATGATCGACGGCCATGGGACCTCCCAGTAGGGGCGGGAGTATGCGACGACGGTGAAGGCTGCGCAAGTCCCTCGGCACGATTCGAGGGATGATCGCGATTGTAGGGGCTAAGATCCCGAGGGGCGTGGTGGGCGCGGCCGGCGCGCGGTGAGGTTCGATGGTTCTTAGGGACCCTGTCGTAGTCGTTAGTGGTGTATTGGTCAGCTATGCGGTCATGCTGGGCTATGGGTACCGGAGATAAACCATTGGAGATAGCAGGAGCGGGTCGGTCCTGAACAGTCGCAACACGACTGCGGAAAGCACTGCTTTGTTGTATGGATTGAGATGATTCTGGATATGAAATAATACAAGAACAGCCAGCTAAATGCTCGCCGTCGCGGCATGTCGCCGATTGTGAACGTCGTTTCGGTTCAGGGGGTGGTGGTTCGACTTCCGTCTCGTCGGGGAGCGAAAAGGACTGGGTGGGAAGAGCAGAGAACATGGCAAGGGGAGAAACCATGAAATTCTGGGGATCGGCGATAACATGCCCGTCACGCCGAACGTGCTCCTCGTGGTAGGATTCAAGCCGTTGGGTGATACTAGAAGCCAGTTCCCGGGTCGAGGGTTGGCTTAATGCGCGAGTAGGATTATGACCCGAGTCATCGCGCTGATGTCGAAGATGCTCGCAAATTGCACTCAATTCGCTTGCAACTCGGTTGTACTGTCAAAAAGATACGGTTGGTTTGACTGTATAGTGAGAGCTTGTCATGGACCACTTACGTGCCTGGAGAGAAACTCGTAAGCGTCTTTGATTTCGGAGGAGAGAATGATGCTCACACTATCATTGCCTCGTATCCCTCGCGTGCAACCCTCGCATGCTCATGCAACGACTTCTCGATGGACAACGATATTTCCTTGTCCTCCTTAGCCCTGCGTTCGACCTCCGTCTTCTCTTCTATGGTCCGCGTAAGCTGAGACCGGATATCCGCCTCCTTAGCTTTGAGCTCCGATAGTTGAGCCTCAAGTTCAATCTGTATAGCCCGGGTGTTGGTCGTGTAGTGCAGCATCCTGTAGCACGTCCGAAGCTCGATGAACTGTTATGGATTGATTAGAACGAGGCGTACACGGATAGCTAATGACGGACCTTGGTGGTATCCCTTTGAAGGTGTAAGAATTGTCTCGTGTCCGCGATAACCAGTCGTGACTCTTCCTGGGTGGACCCTTTGTTCGCGATGCCGATGATCTTCTCGAGTAAAGACTTCGCTTCAGTTTCACTTGGTGAGGGGGCAGACGCCGCTCGGGCGGTTGCATGAGTGTCATGATCCACATGAAGCCGGATGTACTGCCTCGTATCGAAAGTATGGCGGCATAGAGGACAAGGTTTGAAGTTCGTATCAGGATGGTTGGTCGTTGGCGGTGCGGCTCTTAAGTTGTTGATGCATCTTTAGAAACCGATCTAGTTAGATCAACGTAGCATGATGCAAAAGACACACTTACTCAGAACAGAAGGCGTGCCCACAGACGATGGCGGATGCCGCTTTGATACCAGTACTGAATGGCTCTAGGCAGATGTCACAAGCAGATCCGGAGCCAAGCGTGAGCATAGCAGAACGGAAAAGGCGAAGGAAAGCTTAATACGCGAAGGTATTAACGATCCTAAATGAGGGAAAAGAACGTAGGGGTAAGATGGCCAAATCACAAGAGTTGACGAGAAGGTATCAATCACAAAAGGTCGATGGTCGGCGCGACGGCAGCACAGAGAGGCGTCTAGAACGCACGACGGGCACAAAGACTCGGTAACCGCAGATAGTGAAATCTTCAAAACGAGGGTGTTCAGTCAATTGGAACGGTAACTAGAGCTGGCTTGACACATACCGCGGGAGAGGAAGTGGTGCAAGGAAGAGGTCAGGATGGTAACACCTATTCTCGGGTTTTGTATATGAGCGATACGATGCGATGTAGTCGCAAGCCGAAACACACCCTGAACTCGACTCAGACACTGAAAATTGACCAGGAGATGCGCTTAAGCCACTACGGGATTAACGATCCTGTAAATAGTAAAATAGTAAGTAAAATCGATGACAGGATCCATTCAACACGAACTCTCTGATTGATGGGTGGATCGGAGCGGGAGGACTGCTTAATACGCACTGTATTAACGTTTCCTACACGTCCTGGGTATATCGTTGCAGGGGAGGTGTACCAACAGGCCACACGTGCCCTGGGACAATGATAGAGGAAATGGAAACTGGCGTTCTCGGTAAAGGGAGCTCATCAAAAAGGATGAGGGGGTATTTATCCAACCAGAGACATGAGGCGAGGTTCGCTCTAAGGGACACCCTACAGCAGGCATGTCACGGCATCAATTCACATCAATCGAGGATCGATTCCGACGAGATGTGAGACTAGTGTGAGATGAATAAAAAGACTGTACTGGCGGCTCGGAGTTGCAGGCGTCACAGCAAGTCAAAACACATTGACGAGCTAGATCAAACCAGTGTTCGCATGCCTATTTTGGTAGATTAGGCCCATAGGCACAGTTAACATGTCGGCCCATTCGGGGCGGAGCGGCCTCATGGCTTTCAGTATATGAGTTGTCTCACGATCCTGGCAGGAGCCTGAGACCTGGACGGCCGCGGACAAATGTTCTGGTGTACCTATAGAAAGCTTTTCAAAGCTTCACGGGAGAACCATTTAAATAAACACGAAACTCAGAAACAATTCCACAACTTACATCCGCAATTGAGCGTTTGGATCGTCGTTAGTTGGTGGTTTTTGAAGGTTTCATAAGCAGATAATGCGAGGACAGAACTGTAACTATACTATAAGAGCCAGTGGGTCAAAGCAGGGTTCGGCACCTTCGTTGGACGAAGAGCGAAGCTAGCGCCTAGTACAGCACATCAATGAGCACATATCACAACAATGTAACTTCCCTGTCGGCGACAACGGGGAGATAATATCTTGGGTCGACCGCCGAGAACAACAGAAAGCTAGCTCACAGACAGTTGTGAATGGACGGGTAACAAAGCGGTCTTGTGATAAGCAGCATGTGGCTCCTTGTCTTCTGATGTTTGTGGTGGCGACATCTGATGGACAGCAAAGAAAAGACAACCGTAGGAACGATTGTAGACATCTGACCCACTAGTGGCGCTGCCTAAGGAGAAATTAAAGGGCATATAGCCAGCTTGAATGATGACCAGCTATTGAATCCCGATAACAAACCTCCTCAGTACATACGGCACGGTATCCGTAACGAGTTTTCTCCGGATCTGAGCTTCAAAGGAGCCTTCGATGTACTTCTTGTTACTGGTTCGATTGGCAAGTGGCATTGGCACCGACTCAACGACCCTTTCTCATTGTGGGCTCGTTGACAAGGTTTCAAATCAGAAGGTAGTCGCTACCAGTGGAGAGTAAGATAACAAACACCCTTCTCGAACTTGTCCTTCAGGTCCATCCCAGTACAATGTCCTACTCGTGTGTGGCTGCGGTGCCAGGCTTCAACGACGCGAATCTGGACGCCATGAGTGATTCACGCGTACAAGAGGTAGGGCTTGTGGTAATTTGAGTGGATGAGGTAGGCCTACGTCGCGCTGTGACACTGATGCAGTTCGAGATTGCTTGAGAGTATGTCAACTACAAGACTCCGGAAACTCAGTACTCAGTGGTGGCAGTGTCACTGTCAGTCTAGTCGCGGTATATTATAGGGTCACACGCACAAGTATCTCACGGTCACAACTATTGATCGACTGACGTTTCACTTTCTCTGCCAGCACGACAAGTACTTTCTAGCTCACACTCATCCCATTTACTCCCTTCTTCACTACAATGGTAAGTCCACGCGTTTCCAATACCTTTTATTTCCTGAACTTTGTCAAGTCGGACTCGGACACTCCTCGCGTTAATGGTCGTGGTGCGGGCTCGGCAGTAGCTAAGCCTCCAGGTGCCCAAATAAGGTCGGCGGATATTCGTGTGTTGCTCTTTGCGCGTTGTCTTACTCGTGAATAAAAACAGGCGCCGCGCTGCTAATACTACACAAGCGTCGAAGCCCAATTCTTCTCGTGCAGCTGGTGCAGGAGGATCTTCAAACACTATGCTCAAATTGTACACTGATGACTCTCCTGGACTCCGAGTGTACGTACATATTCAAGTCAATTATCCCGTCCAGGATCACCCTGACACTCTTCATCAGTGATCCGTTCATTGTCCTAGTCCTGTCGCTTTCCTTCATTGGATCCATCTTCTTTCTACATATTTCCGCCAAAGTCATCCGGGCATTCACAAAATAATCGGACTACCGAGCCCAAACGTCGCTGGACTTGTAGGGGAGGATGGGATAGTGTGGACACGGTATTTAATTATTCGTTGCTTCCGTTGTACCAAAAGTGTGGCTTCCAGACAGCCGTGATTATTTTATACCACTCCATATTCCTCGCACAAATTTGGACACCATGAATAAACCGCAACCACGCTAAAGTCTGCATAACAGTTTTAGGAGATCTTGACTCTCGCAAAATCTATGTGTAGTCTGACACTCGTGTTTCGCGCCAAATTGTCTGAATTCAGCCTTTTCCACATCGTCATTTTCCAACCAGTGGTCCGCGCCACGCCCCGAACCAAACGACTGGCTTGCGCGCCTAGCACAATGTTGTAACTTGTCACACAACAAACCGATGGACCTACTTGGGAAGATCCTCTCGAGTCATAGACTTCGGTACCTTCCCTCTTCACATGGAAGCCGCGTTTTTTTCCTTCTCCGCGTCCCTGTACGTCCTGTTTTCTGTTTAGACTTCTAGCGTTTTAACGGAGAGGTTGGTTTGACAGCTTACATCAGTGAAAAATGTAAGTTCACCTCCCCGCCCCAGCACAAAAATCCATCCCGTCTTTCGTCTAAACCCTACGATCTGTAAGTACTCATATCATATACACCGGTAATCCTAAGCATGACCGGTAGTTTGGGCCAGAGTGGAGACTTCACGCTCAGACCCACAGGGCAGCGGCCCCGCAATCTTTGTAGCCCCTTTCTTTGTATGTTATTTTTGGACAGTCCTCGCGGTTCGCACGTTGTGAATGTCTTCGCAAGGCCTCGTTCCCCGAATCCTACGTCCTGTGAGTACCGCAGTGGACTTTGGGGTGTATTTGTGTTGACTAGCGCGAACTCCGCACACATCATGATATAGAAGATGTCACAGCGTGGCGGCAATTGAGTTATACGTAGTGGCGGCGGAGGCGCTCATTTATGAAAACGAGATTCGACTGGTGTTTTCTATAGAATTGCCATCGAGCATCTTTTGAAATTGCATAGTCGCCGACTGACCTCAACTTTGCCTCATTGACGACATATCAGTATCAACACGTTGTAACCTCGTGCCCGACTTCGGAGCGCCTGTCAACCCGCCGCCAACCAGCTGTAATATTAGACCCTAGCCCATATGAATCCCACGACAACCTTCGTTGGAAACGTGGTCAGTACAACGTGTATTCCTGCAGGTTTTCAAATTTCATCTGAGGTGATGATTCCTGATAAAGTCTAACCTACACTCTATTCGATGAGTCTATAAAGATCTACCCTTCTATCCTAAGCCGATTCCCGTTTCAAACGCAATTGCACTGTATAGTGGTAGACGGTCCTAGCTCAGACTGGGTATGTATCACACCATGGCCAGTGATTCGGATGGCCGTAGGATGTATAGCGACAAGTGAGTCAATGTAACAATAACACGAGGTGTTTTTGACAGAAGAGACGCGCAGTGTTACTATTAGCGTTACAAAACCTCCATGTACCCCGTCAAGTCGGCCGATGAAGAACTTGTCTTCCCCATTTTGAGTTCCTCGTGGCAGCGTTTGCATGCACAATCAAAGTACCAGTTACGCAACAGCTCTTCTCGCCGCAGATTGACTTCATCTTTCACGTCAATATAGTTGATACACAGCTCTTCGCCGGCGTCAACATCTCTGGTTGTAAAGAAGCATAGTTTCTTCTCAAACCGCTCCTTGCGGACATTTGGTGAGCAATCTGGAGTTAGAGTCTCAGTTCAGCTTGAAAATATCAGAGGAATGAGCGGACCGTGGTTAAAATATGCCCCGGAGAGATACATGCTCCATCCTAACATCTCATTATCGCCTGTCGTAGACGTATCCCAGAGGCCGAAGACATTGCCTTGGTCGCGGGCCAAAATAGCGCGAATCATTTCCGAGGTCTTCACGTATGGCAGGAGTAACGGAACCATCGCCTTGCGTAGAAAGCCGTATATCCGGAGGTGTGAATCTAGCATATGCGGCCTCGAACGGATGTGCTGAAGTTCGTTATTCTGCAGTGCAAGGAGCGCCGTCCAGCTGAACGACGCTACGATGGTCGGATTCTTGTCCTCGAAGTATCGGCGTACTATCGCAGAAACCAGGAAGCGCACAGTATCGAGTTCGAGTTCATCTAGACATGCGATTGGATAGCGCGGTCGAGCGTACATTTCTTCGGCGTTCTTCCACGCAAGATCATGGAATTCGAGTGTGATATCCTCGGGCCGCATGGATTCAACAGCAAGCGGAGAGCTGCTCGTGGGCTCCTTCATGGTCTTCAAAAGCTTTTCGATGGTTGTGTTCATCAGTCCTTGCAACCCTTCGACATTCTGCTCCTTTGACCATGCATCTCTACATTCCGCTGTGCAAAACCATACACCGTTGCCTTCCTGGCCATCGAGCTTGATATTCCAGGTATTTCTGCGAGCTTCAAAAGCGTATGCAAAGCAGTGGCCACAGACTTCTTTTCGGAACTTTTTGAAAATTACAGTTGCGTATGGCGAATCGCAAGTGACCAAAAGAGTGTCTTTGGGTATGTGTTCTGTCGCATACAGACCACGGCCACCATATGGAGTCGTCCGTAGACAGAACGGTGCGTTTGACATTCGTGACACGAGGCCAGTGATTTCAAGGAGGGCAGAGGGTTCCTTTAGGTTTATTTCGAGAGGAGAGTGAAAATGAGGACATGGAGAAAAGATTTCGGGATCAGCCTCACAATGATCGGGTCAGGTCGACGCACGCTGGTTTTTGTTCCGTTGAAATTTATTTCAAGTTTAGTCCGTGCCGAGACCCTAACATTGAATCAAGACCAATCCCCGAAAACGAGTTCACTGAACGTCTTTAGGCGAGTCGCAAGCACGGCAAGGTATGATGAAGTATTCATAGGTGTAGATAGTTATACCCGCCAAACAACATCCTTAATTCCCCCTCAGTTGTTCTGAACCACGACGAATGCTTGAATTTTGGAGTAGCAAGATATATCAGCAGAATTGCAAATCTTTGAGCTTGTATCGATCTTGTTGCAAGTGCCAAGCACTAGAAGGCAAAACCAATTAAGGTTACAAGTAGGAACTGACAGCAACAGATTGATACTCACATCACACCTGACTCGAAGTCCTTCCAAGCAGCGAGAGCCTCGGGGGCAGAACTCGATAATGCATTGGTGATATTATCACTCGCCTCGAGCAGCTCATCCCTGACTGTCAAGAGGACTTCAAGGGGTGTGTTATCCTCGACCTTGGCCCGATTGTAGATGTAGTTCACGGTTTCTCCTGCTAGCTCTTCCTTATAAAAGCTGTTTGTGCAAGGCCTCGATCAGACAATGTATGAGTTTCTAAAAAGATCATACACACGAGAGGATGTCGTTGATCGCTGCAATCCAGAAGTTCATGTCGGGAAGAGCTCGGAAACAGGTGACGAAGTCTACCGGACGAGATTTGGGGTAAACCATGAGCGAATATGGGACGCCGAGGCCTGTGCGATCGCGGAGGAAAGTCGGGAAGCGTTTTGCACTACGCAGAACCGGAAGCGCTTCGATTTCAGGCTCGGCACAGGTTGCAGTGATGAAGTCGAACGTCGCGCTGAGGAACAAATTGCCGAACATGGCCGGAAGCTGGCCACACATCCTATATAGGACAGCCGCAAATGCGTCAAGAACTGGGTCAAGCTGTTCCTTGCCAAGGAGGAAGCGCTGCTGAAACTCCACAAAAGGCACGACATTCTTCGTGGAGGCGTCGTCGGTATATAAGATGAACCTAAGTTGAATGTCAGGATGTGTTAAATGAGGGGAGGAGGCCACTATTCAGTTCTACCAACCAGTTATAAAGTGCCATATTCGTCTTCTCTTCGAATGTACAATCCTTGAAGGCAAGCTGTCCAAAATCATCGGCTTCAGACGTACAGAACAACGGGATATAGGCGATGGATTCGTACCTCAATTAGACTTGCTGCAAGGTAGATTGTTTGATCTAGACGCGCAGAGACAATGTTGCGAGTCTTGACTTCCGCTCGCATTGCGTCCTCGAGTTCTTTATTGATGCCATTCATATTGATATAATCCACCGAAGGATCTATATCAATGAAGTCCTTGATAATTCTGGCAACGTTGACTGATGAAGAAGAACCTATCAGTTGTGACAGGCTTTTCAGAGGGGAAGACGCACCAGTCATTTTCTTGACTGAGCCGACATTGCTTGATGAAAGCACTTCCAAGGAGATCGTCATCGTAAGCCTGGGGAACGTGGGCGGGAACTTGGAAATAAGTTTGAAAAATATGGGATATGGGAGTCTTGCACACCCCAGCCTTTATAGGACTCAATCCACACAGGAAGGCGCCAATGTGGCCGATGAGTTTCCGCTTTCACCCAGAATATGTTGGCAGGCCAGTGAGGTCATTAACCATAAAAGGGTAAACTGCGAAACCTCCTTGAGACAACTATCATGCACACCGCATCTCTCGTCTGGGAAGATAAGGATTATAGAACCCGGAAAGGGCCCTGTACCGGTCTGGATAACCAAATAGCACCGGCTATTGAATGGTCCGGGTTCTTCGAGCTTTAAATCTAGATAGGAAAGTGCACTTTGTGCGGACTATGGTGATCACGAGGAAATCATGAACTCAGAGCCGGCAGTCTGTCGTGATCAAGTAGAGTCTCTGATGTGAGTGCGACCGCAAGTCCGAAATTTTTGTTGACATGTAGTGGAGGCTAGCTGGGGTAAAGCTCTGGGTAAAGCAAGCGCTCATCTAAAGAGCGAGACGCTTGAATTCTGAAAATTTTGTGGAAGCTAGCTGGAGTAAAGCTCAGGGTAAAGCAAGCGCTCATTTGAAGAGCGAGACGCTTGAATTCACCGCCTCTCTATCTCAGCACCCAGGAGGTCACCCCACAGCATACCGTGATAGCACTCTGGTCCCATCTGCAATTGAATCACCCCTGCTTTCGTGGGACGCCATTCAGAATATCCATGACACGCGGAACGCATACGTCGATGACAACCGGAATGCAAACTTCTATGACGAAGCGAAGAAGGCTTTTGGCAAGAAGGAATGCAGGGGCGAAGGTATATGTTATGCCTTTGTAATACCGCAAGGACAAAAGTCCTGATGCCAGACGAGGTGTCGAATATGGCGATGAGAGTGAACAGGAGAAGGCAGGCGGTAACGGCTTCATGATAAGACCATAACGTATGAACCATGATGACGACGCATGCAGGCTGCGATTCCACGACTATTAGCAACAAGGTAATACAGGCTACCATGAAGACGGGCATGCAGTTAAGCGAAGCCTAGGAAAATCCTCATATCAGAGTGCATCTCACGTAGTGAATTTTAAACACATACCATGGGGGAAAAGTATGAAGATTGGTATCGCGAGGCCTGGTTCTTCAAATAGAGACCGGAATTTGGATGATATCTACTGAAACCAATGAGGCATGAACCGACTGATATATATTGTACCACGTACCATCTGGAAAAGAACATAGAATCCGTAATTCGCATCACAGTAGGCAACCTGAAGGAAGCATGGGTTTATGTTTTTAAACTTGTGCGATATCCACCGCCTCACTTTTCTGTGAACCATGGAGTCAGATTACGAGCCATTTGTTGATATTTTATAGTCGGACGTACTCTTTCAGCAGACTTCCGACCTGGCGCAGTTCATCAAACTCTTCCAGTGCCTTGTTCAATTGCGCCTGGAGCCCATGCTTTTCCTTGGATCCAACGGTACGCACTTTGGTGCAACCAACGAGCCTGAATGCAAGACCGCATTTCGGACACTTCTTTGGCATGTTCTCCAGGCAACTAGAAGAGTTTTTGAAAGTCAGATAAGTGGTGTATTCGTTCGGCCTTCCAGACGCACCTGAGGCAGTAATCATGGCCGCAGCGTGAGATGATATATGACGGGCGGTCTTTGTCGTGCACTGTATAGTTTTGCTTGCAAAGTTCGCCGAAACATGAGCAGTCGTTATTGCCAACGAAAAGCATTGTGGCAATGGTAGGCGGGACCTGGAGTCAAGGCGAGTATTGCTGGGACCTTCGCTTTGGATCATCTAATAAGGCAACAGACATGCTTGACAGGCGTTTAGAGTTAAAGAAAGTGCACTAAGGGATTGACAACTCACGACACCATGAAACAAAGAGTTGGAGCTCAAAGATTAATTTGTGAGTCATTTGCTACTTTGTGAACCGGCTTGTAGGCGCTAGGCCGAAATAAAGGCCCTTGTTCGTGGATAGGACAGGTTATGGGTTACAACCACGATAGCACCCAGGGGCACCAGGATGGCACTAGATGGCACAACGGTGACACACTGACAATAGAGGGTTCGCACTTCGGAAGTTGAATATTGAATACCCCCCAGAATAGCCTAGAATGTCACCTCCATCTTTGACTCCCACGTCGTCCCCCCAGTTCAACTCAAATCCGAACCCGAATGTCTGCATACACTGATGCAGCAACTCGTGTCTAAGCTTATGCCCCGTATTGGGTTGCAAACCACCTTTCTACCTTTCCTAGATTCTCCTTCACCTAGGGCTAGCCTGCGCATAATATCCAGCGGCCAGCCTACGTTGACGATTGTTTCGGCCGCTGCACTAACCTCCAATTCATAAACCGGGGTGGCAGGACACGGAGTTCGGCCAGTGAATGTTAGTCTTGAGCTATTGAGCTATATATGAGAAGCCGCTTGTATATAGTCCTAGTTCCGTGGGCATTGATAACCTCTCGCATTTCCTGAAAAACATTCGTGGTTGTCCTATAATCACACGCCCCTCTCATGGAGAGGAAGGTTTTTACCGCATCGGGACGCCGCATCCTTTCCATTGCCTGCTCCTACGCGACTGACCATGTTTGTTCACCAGGATTATGCCAAGATCTTTGTTATGGCGTAACATGGAACCTCATAACGCGGGTGTTGGTTCTGGCCTTTGGTACCCTTTTGTAAGTATGACCCGTTTGATCTTTCTTTGATCTGCATATCACCTTAGATCTAAGCAGATGATAGATTCGTCTCTCATAGCGAATGTATTCTTCCGATGTCGCGTCTGTTCAAGTCAAAAATCAAAAATCTTTGTTGATTCCTACCTCATCATGATCACAGTACAACCACATTATCGGCCCGAAGAATGCGACGTCACGGCTGTCTTTGGAATTGAGGATACGACGACCATCACTTGTAGCCATATGTACTCCGTCTTGCCGATATCTCGTCGAGCAGGTTCATAACGAAGTCGCCACGTCATGTCTGTCGCCCACTCTGAACGACTTGTTCTTCCCAGCACATGCTGGAAACATGCATTAACTATACCGTCATTGAGCCAGTTTCTGCTCTTTTGTGGGTGTCAGTGTCGATCACTGATCGCGTACACAGTCCCAATTGCAATACGTGTACCGTACTGACAGTCAGTGCGATCTGGCTACCATGCTTTGGATATGATCGTTTCCCATATATTACCAAATTTAGCTGTGTGCATCATCCCTCTTCTCCCATGCCATTCACTCCCAAAGTCAGCGCTCAAAGTTCACGACCTCAGCGCTGCTGTTCTCTTTGTTTGAAGGCCACGAAGATGTGTTAGGTTCGAGGGACCTTGTAGGCGGTGCCATCGCCTATCTCATAAAGACATACACTCGACTGCAGCTTGGATATGTTCGGTAATTCACTGGACGTAGCGTATGTTGTCTGCATGTGTCAGTACGAGCGCATTCAATTGATCATCTTTCAACAATGATTAACCCATGTCAGCCAGGTTCTTCTGAGTGCCATTTATATACTTATAGTCCTGGCCTCCTGGGCCGACTCTTCCTCGCACATCATCATGACTGGGCTACTTCTTACCGCTGACGACGGAAACCCACTCATATCTTACGCACCACCAGGCGCGTGGGCGCAGCACAACAGCAGCACGGATCCGACGATCGCAGATAAGTCAGTTCTTTTTCACACTTTATGCAAAGATAACTCTGATTCTATATATCCTGAAGCTTCTACGGAAAAACGTGGATGACAACTCAGACGCCTGGCGCGACGATGTCCATAACCTTTGAAGGTGTCACCGTGTCAGTTTATGGCTCGAAGGGTCCTGGACACGGTAATTACACCATTGACATTGACGGCCAACTCCATTATGGGACTGGCTTGGGTACAGACAAACAACCTGTCCAATACAACGCAACACTCTATTTTTCGAATACCCTAAATCCAACGACACACACGCTCACCGTCCTGAACCAACACGCAGGCATCCTTGACATCGATTATGTGGGTGCATCTTTTTCGGGAGTGCCGCTTTAACTCAACGAGCTCACAAAGATCACTTGGATCTCGAAAATCGATCCAGATAAAAATGGCACCTTGTCACGAGTAGTTTTGGATGATACAGGTTCCGCATTCGATTACGTTGGTTCATGGTCGACCGAACCTTCCGATCCTCGAAGCTTCTACAGCAACACTGGACAGTGAGATTGCAATCAACTATGCCGTAATGAACGATCTCTAATCTTTCATTATTCCTAACCGTTTAGTTCGACATCAAGCTTGGGATCTACGCTCAATTTCACTTTTTTTGTGAGGTCACGTCTAAAACATCCGAATTCATCTAACGATCGGGCACGACCTAGGGTACGCTGCGGACAGACATTACTACGGAAATTGACTCATATTTCGAAGGCGACGCAGTATCGCTTTATGGCACCGTTGGGCCTAGTAATGGGCCGTACTCTGTGCAGCTAGATAATCAATCACCAAAGGCCTATGTAGCCACGAAGACGACCTACGCCACACAAACCTTGCTTTACTACGGCAGTGATCTAGGCACCCGAAACCATTCCCTCGTTCTAGTGAATGGCGCAAATGCGTTATTGGAAGTTGACTACGCCGAGGTCTTCACTCTCCCAATATTTCTTACGAACACGACAACGACGTGAGCCATTTGATACCGCCTCCTACATGATGCCCACACGCCATTCAGAACTTCTGGTATAAGCACAACCCAGACAGGTGTCATCGATCCCACACGAGGTACATCGAGGTACGGAGCTTAGCTGAAATGTGCACTGCTTCTGGGACCACCTCTTTACAGCCTGTCAGCTGGTGCAATTGCTGGAATCTCCATCGGCGGAGCGATTGCCCTCCTCCTCTTTCTTCTGGTTGCCTTTTGCGTGAGTTCGTTTTCTTTTTTGATAACGGCCCTATATTTATTAGCGACTTTGTGGTGCAGTTTTACCATGCCTTCTTGCAGCAAAGGTGGATTCGTGAGCGAGAAGCAGCGGCGATTCGTCTCCCGTTGGCATATGACACATCCCCGTCCAGTGCAACTGTCCGTGAAACCGCGAGCGCGGTATCACCATTCCGCTCCTCCGAAAATAGTAGATCTACTTTGGAGTCGCCAATTGAGTCTCCCATGAGCGAGACGCGGAAACCGATTTTCCGCAGCTCTGGACCTGTCGACCGTCATTCATTACTACGATCGGGACTTTCGACGTCAGCATCAACTCTAGTAGGAGAGGACGGCTCTAATTCTCCCCATCCGCAACGTCGAACCCAGGTAGGTGTTCTTCTATTTAAAACGCTGACATAACTGTTAACAAATATTCTTTCCACATCTTTTTTCCCCAGTCAAAACGCGATGTAAAGGCAAGCGCCATTGAAAACAATCTGCCTCACACGTCCTCTCGTGGCTTAGCTGCGGGTTGGCCACATAATCCTGTCAACTCAATTCCGGAAATCCGAGAGTCCCTGGTGAACGATCCTCGCCCGGCACACACTAACTCTTCTACGGAAAGACTATCTCAACAACTTGTGCAAGGTCTTGGTGCGGACCGCCACATCGCGACATCTGAATCGCAAAGTGACCTCGAATTTGCACCGCACCCGTCACGCCCAGAGTCACCAGCGCCAGCATACGAGACCACTGACACCTTATTTTCGCCGACCGTTGCCTGACCGTAATCTACCATATCTCTTATGCAGCTATAACTCGTGATCTGTACTGCCGCGACTGAGAGGTGTTGAATGATTGCAGTGAATAATTACCTCTGTTTCATCAAAAGGATTCAGTACTCAGTAATTTCGCAGATTTACACTGTGCCTAACTCAACCTTTGAAGTCAACTCACACAATGCAAGATCGACATGGTTATTACGTATGACTACTCTGGGCCGGAATACTGACGCCCTGAGAGCACGTTTCAAGTATATAGACTTCATGCACAGCCCTTATTTTTACACCTTTACCGGCAATGATAAGTCTACCTCCGTGAAAAGCGTAATGGCTATATACCGGCTGCCGGCCTATCTCCATGAACGTGTTGACTTTATCGCCACCACCCGAAGATCTCCCAGCGCTCCGACATCATCGATAAGATGCAAGGACTGGGCCACAAGGAGCTTTTGGTCGGTCCCTAATGATGGCCGATGCCACCTAATGGACGATCTTGGTTCCTTGCCAATGGTGGCGCATCGCTCATCGCCCATCATCGTCAAATCCGGGAAAATAGTAGGTAGCTCGAAAGAGATAGATCTGTCAAAGTACAATCGTAATGAGGTTCATGTGTAAAGAAGCGGCGCTGGTATCATAGGCACTTCTTATTCCTGAAGCACTTCACCCACGAATTCGCACAATTGGGTAGCTGTGCGTTAGAGAGCGCGGGCGAGCTGCTGAAGAAGTAGAGGCATGGCAACCTCTGTCCTGATCTGTTACATCTCCGGGCGAGCATCTTGAGCAGTTGCTTTCGCCATGTCTGGCTGTCGCCACCTGAACATCGAATTAGTTTGACCATGTTGAGATTGCGCAACACCTTGCTCGACAATCGGCTGGAAAGCCTGGATAGGGCGTCAACGGCGCCTGCGTCCGAGCCATCTAATATGAGGCTACGCAATGATTCAAGATGCATGAAGCGTCGCCACCACGACAATGTGTAGGGTTGTCGATATTTGACGTCCAGACCTTGCAAAATTTCAAGAGGAAGTGCGTCGAGCAAGGGATCTAGAGAATCCACATACAGCATGAATTCATAGTAATTGGTAGGGGCCTGCACGACAAAGAGAATATGTGATCTGATTTAACGTCGTCGTTGCCATATAAATGAAGCTCCTGGAGGGGTTTGCCCTTTATTGCACACCCCAAGCCCAGGATAGATAGAGCATATCCCCCGCGAATTTGCTGGCTCAACTAAGCGAAGACAGGGACCATACCCAATAATGGGTTTTGGTAAGGCCAACAAATGTTGCTTGTGGACGGGTTCAATGGTGTCGATAAATTACTCAAGAGAGCACTGCATCCATAGACAGTGGATGATCTGCAGAGATGACGGAGGTTGACCGTCCTCTTGACCGACTTCGTGCTAGGAATGGTCCCATTTATCGGCTGTATGGTGTTTCGCACTAGAAGATCCTCAAGGCAGGGAAGTTCCTTCAACGTGTAGATGAGCTGTGCAACATCAGGGGCAGTGGGAGGCGCGGAATCGAATGAGAGTTTCAGCGGGCGAAGTGTTATGTTGGGTTGCACTTGCGAATAGACGTGTTTGTAGAGGATTGCGCCCTGGTCCTTTAAATTTAGTGGGCAGCTGAGTGCATTGCTTAGGATATGGGAACTCTAGTAAGCAAGAGGAGAAGATCGAGAGAAGTAGGGTGTGCGACAGGAAGCATTTTGTCAGGGGTGAATCTCTGACTAAAGATAGTTAGTCAATGCGGGTCATGTTGGCAAATATTGATTCCGAGCTAAAGCGCAGGTTCCGAAACGCTGTGAGAGCTGCCAACTTGGGCCGAGATATCATCTGCTTCACTAATTCCGTATCATAACTGGAGCTGATATATATCCAGAGGAAAGCACTAGAAATGGCTAGGTTACGCCATAACGAGCAAACGTGACTGACAAAAATCCATCCCAATTGTTAGCTGGTTCTTGCGGTCTCAAAGATCCTTTGGATGACTTCGGAGGGCAATCGATTGATAAGAACTTTGGGGTTGTGGTCTTTTTTGAGAACACGAGTGACACGTTCAAGTGCAGTGATAGGGCGACCAAAATGAAATAATGCATCTTCAACGTCATCATCTTCAAATCAGGCTAATTCGCAGAACCCGCTAAGAACTGACCAGTGGGTCCAAAGATAGGTAAATGATAACAGTACCGGCGGGCCGCTGAAGTACCGGCAGGCTGTGCTTCAAGTTTCAGAGGATGTTGATCCGCTTCATCTCTTCAGAGACGTGAGAAAATTTCATTGACCAGTTTCATTGCTTTCAAGGAAGGCAGAGTCTGGTTATTGGAGCTCAAGGACGACGATGACGGACTCCAAGATTTCGAAGGCAGTGACAAGCTTGAGGCACGAGGTGCCGCTGATCGGACTGCAATCTTTGACTCGTGGCGAATAGAAAAAGTCTCAACTTGAACGAACGTCGACTTCTCGTCACCCTCAGAAGTTTTCGACAAATCTCTGGAGCTCTAAAATATCAAGGCCTTACCTAGACGAGTTGGCAGAACTTATTTTTTAGCAATGAAAATACACGACCTTCGCTTCCATCGCTTTGAACCTACACGTTGACCCGTCCCCGTGCTTCTTGTGCTCCATCCACACCCGTCCACCTGATGATACAAGAGCAGGATTCGCGATAACGCATACGATCTAGCAAGGGACATCAAAAGATGTCGAGTTCTACTACTGGGGCAACCGGCTTCCTAGGGACAACAGACGATATTTCGGAGTCTTTCTAGTCGGCCTCGGGCCATGTGTAGGCAAACCTTGCAGACCCCCCATACCTTTCAACTAGTAACCGCCGCCTAATTGCACTCTCATCATCAAGTGGCTTGGAGGGGAAAAGCGGGAGATCTCTGACAGAGATCTGATCCGGGACTTCTGGACCCAAGGCTTGGGAGTTCTGTGCCATTGCACGCCAGGGTGTTTGTCTAAATCTGTGGGTTACTCACCGATCTTGCGATGAGCCCCGTGTGCCAGCGTGTGCCTCGACGAACATAGCATTGAACATTCTATCTGTCGTCTCGCGCGGCTGAAGGAAATTCCGGTGTTGACATGGTGGACACTCAATGACCACTTGTCCATATATAAACGTGTAATCTTTAATATCTTTTATCAGAGGTCCTACAACTCGAACACATTTCGACGCTCAAACACAGATGTCACCCCAAATTTACAGCACTAGTACAAGCGAATTCTCGTGCACAATCTCGTGGACCCACGTGCACCCTAAACTGACAACAGATTTAGACGGTACGTGACTCTGGACGAAACATACTACCAATAGTTGCTGATGACCAACTACCAGATGTTTTTGTCGTTGTCAAGGAATATCTTGATCTATACTCGTCACCGGATTATCACCACATTCATCCGACAAACCAGAGGCTCGAAGCGGCCATGCGGGCTGAGTTAAAATCTCGTAATATATGTTCCAAGCGGCTTGAGAACACGGTACATCTGGCGGCCAGCTTGATTGAGGTTCGTAATATTTTTTTTTGCTTTGTGGCTCTTTTTCTCAATCAGAATTACTACAGCTGGCGTTTCATGGGTGCAGCTTCGAAGAGAAGAAGATAATCGCCTTGTTCAACTGGTATATTATCTATATCGACGATGCAGTCCTCGCCGATCCCCTACCTTGCACTTCATTCCAATCCCGCTTCATGAAGGGCCTCCCACAGCTCGACCCTGTCTTAGACGCCTTCGCCGACGTTCTGCATACTCTGTCGGCTACATATCCACCGCTACAAGCCAACCTTATTCTCAGCTCAGCATTCGAGTTCGTTACTGCGAGTTGTGTCGAACCTCAGCTCGCTCGAGCGCGTGGAGCAGCCCCCTCAAAAGCGCTACAGACAGCGGATTCTGCGGCGACCCGCTTTCCTCTTTTCTTGAGGGAGAGGACAGGGCTGGGGCTCCCTGGAGCTCTTATGTTATTCTCGCCCACTCAGCCGACAGATTTCGTAGACTGTTTCCAAGCACTTGGTGATATGACCTTCTGGATTGCTGCAGTCAATGACCTACTTTCGTAAGCACCAGATTTCCGCATAGTATTTTGATCTGTGTTGACTCCAGTCTTGCAGATTTTTCAAGGAAGAACTCGCAAGCGAAACGGCGACCTACATCCATACTCGCGCTACGGCTGAGGGGCGCTCCGCATTTAGCGTCTTAGCAGCTCTCAAAGACGAGCTCTGTGCCGCGAGCAATAATATCACTCATGCATTAGCCGCTGATCCAGTGGCCGTTGAGACATGGCGAATGTTTGAGCATGGTGTAGTGTGAGCTTGTTTCATTTCTCTCCTTCCACAATGAGTTCTCATAGTCAATATTGAAAGGGCTTGGCACTTGGAGAATGATCGTTATCGTTTACGTGAGCTCCACCAATCTCTGGTGCAGCGTGGATAATCCGCCGGACGCTGCTCACTGCTCACATGGGCGAAGTCACTGCGCATATTCCATGTGCGATAATACGTATCGCATATTGGAGGAGTGAAAATTCTTGGACTTCTTTGTGAAGGTTGTTGACACAACTGGATGCATCGACACATCTTAGATCATATCGATATCGAAGCACGTTATATAAACACCCAGCCATGTCTACGTTCACTTAACTCTTACATATACATAGGGTAAATTCGGACTATAATGATATAAGTATTAACCAGGTACTCTGACGCATTGAATTCGCTGTGACGGTAGTAGATGCCTATGATCTTCACTGATGACCATCACTTCAATCCCTAAGTACTAACACAATAATCAATTATTCGGTCACCAAACGCCCATATTGTCCCTCAGAAAACTGTCAAAACTTCCCCGAGCCAGGTCGGTGTGACGATAGAAGTGTTGGATCGGGAGGTAGACGCTCTGCGTAGAACCATCGAACGCAACGTGACACCCCCCGTGTCTCGCCTTCCAGACGAATTCCTTAGGTTGATATATAACTATCTGGTCGATGAACACAATTCACCATGTGGGGTACGTTATGAAACCAAAGTGGCGAGGACGACGAGCGCAATCAAGCGCCAAGTCCAGTCAAGGTCCTTTCCCAGGTGTGCTCGACATGGCCGCAAGAGCCACCATGGCACGCAATTGACTTCATCGGTTTATGGATGGTGCTACATGATAGTTATCACCTTGGGTTATGGAGATGATACCACGTTCCAAAGTGTTACCCCTCCACATCAACCTTTCGACGCACTAGGATCGCTCAAGCCCAACCGTCATCTTATCCCGGACGCCATCAGGAGAGGACTGGGCGCCTCACGGTCAACACATACACGTACAGTGACATGGGTTTAGCAGCCCCCTTAAAAAACGCGCTCCATTATTGGAAGATCTATACATCTCATATTACTGTCCTCGCGGTGATGTTCACAACAACGGCGATACGCCAAAAATCATTTTTGCCGAAGGGGCGCCGCGCTTGCGTCGATTATCGTTACTCAATTCCGCAGTTTCCTCGGATTTGATGATTTTGCGAAGCCCTCTCACTATTCTCAAGCTCGAAAACAGGATGGCACCAACATGGACAGTCCAACAAGCCGCTGCCGTCCTCAGGCTCTTACCCAGCTTCCAAACCCTCTATCTTGGAGATACCATCCGAGTCCTTCCGCTGCGCGATAAAAACTCGGGACCTGTGAAGAGAGATATTCTCCTTCACTGACTTGTGGAAATTAATCTGATACTGCTTCAATGGATGAGTATAAATACCTGTTGGACCACGTCGTCTTGAGAAACGCCTCCACCATGGTAGTTGAGTGCTTAGATTATGTAGACAGCACATAGTTCTCCTCAGAGTCACTATCATCGTTGGGATATATCAGCAACATATTTTATGGATAAAAAATGCCTCAACCCATGAATTGGTCGCGCGCCGAAGAGGGCGGCGGGGGTCTATTGAAAATCCCGTCCGAACGGTTGTGGCGCTAGCAATAATGATTATTTAAATAGATACTTTAGCTCTATTTTCCTCCTGGATATCACATATCCTATGACTGGGGACAATTCATCCTTGCTATTGCCTCTACTTTCTGCCCTGCCAGTGTCGCATCTTCAAGAATCATCCTTCAATGGCAAAGAGTTCTCGGCGGTGTGGAAAGCCTGCTTTGCGGCCATTCGCCCACTTCCACTGGTCACTGATCGTATCGATCTGCGAGAAGCTCATTGATTTGTTGGTCTGCAACAATGTTCCTTCAGGATTGAAACACAGTTCAGACCAACAAGTTATTGCATATCACCTCCTTTCTTTTCACTGAAACTCTGGGGCGCCAAACTGGCCACTCAAGACCCTTCATTCGGCCTCGCTCGTATTCTCAGGATGTGACGCGAGCACGGTAGAGTTATAGACCACTTGTCTCTAGCCAAATGTGTCACAACAAGTACGCAGCGAGAGGAACTCGAGGTGCTCGTCAAACAATTTGAACATACTTCATAATTGGAAAGGTTATGGCAGGAAAGGTGGATATGCTGTGTTGGAATTTCGAAGTTCGTTTGCTGGACAATACACAAACTTCACAATGAGTTCCGTTCGGCGGGATTCCGGTCCGTAAACATGCAAGCCGTAGGATAACTACACATAGTAACTAGGAGAGATACGGGCCCTTGTATCTTGCATGTATTTATCTTACATTGTCCTCCAAAATTGCCTCCGGCCTCGACCGCGATCGTATCTTCCCTACAACTTTCATCGGCCACTTAGTAGGCAGCTCCCGCCTCCACCACGTCCCCTCCAACACCTCCTCTCCGCGCACGCCCTGTAAATTAAGTAAATATCTCTCGCACAACTTGATGTTCACTCAACTGGTGTGACGGAATTTGCCGAGGTTCCGTTTATTCAAATCTCGCACCCGCCGCGACCCGCAAATACGACCACAGCCACACCACAATCTTGTTAGGTTAGCTGAAGGAATAGGGAGCGATGGTGGATGATAATACTACGAGCAGCATTATAGGTAAGCATGGCAGAAGACAGCAAGTGGTAATTGCGGTTCACTGATTGGGAAACCCGTCGGCCCATAGAACTTCACAGGATAACGGCATTTTGCTCCCAGGATAGTGTCAAGGCTGCTCAGAGCCGAATCGATGTGAAAATAGACGCGCTGCACCAGGATATTGAGAGCCTGCGTAGAGCCATATCTGTTCTGGCCCGCCAACGCAACGCGACTTCTCTCGTCTTTCGTCTTCCAGACGAAATCCTTAGATTGATATTTGAAGTTGTGAGCGACGAACATAGCGGCATAATGGAGACTTCTTTTCAGAGCGACACGGACGACACGCGCCATAAGGCCCCAATTGCATGTATGGTCCTTTCCCAGGTCTGCTCGACATGGAGGGCCATAGCACTTGGCTTCACCCATTTATGGACCGTGATACATGATAGTTATCACCTCAGATGGGTTGAGGAGATGATAGCACGCTCAAAAGCGTCACTCCTTCAGGTCGCTCTTTCGTTGGACGGGTCGCGCCCATGCCATACTGCGATCCTTGCGGAGGCCATCATAGAGAGGGTTGGAAGCCTCATGATCTGCAGATCCACGTTCGATGACGTGGAATGGCTATCTTCCCTCAACAAACGCGCACCATCACTGGAAGAACTACAAATTATACACACCCCCAGTAACCTTCTTGACGATACACCAGATATCATCTTTCGCGAAACAATACCACAATTGCGTCGATTGACGTTCACAAACTCTAGGGTGTCCTGGGACTCAATGATTTTCCGGAGCCCCCTCACTTTCCTCAAGCTCGAGAGCAGCGTAGGGCCGACCTGGACCGTTCAACAGGTCGCTGCTGTTCTCAGGCACTTACCAGGCCTCCGGACACTCGCTCTTGAAGATCTCATCCTCCCGTTCGGTGGTGGGAGTCCAGGACTTGCGAAGAAGGACATTTCCCTTCCGCACCTGACGGAAATTTCTGTGGTAGTGCCCACGCTGTGCGAGTATACATACCTGTTGGATTGTATCGCTCTATCCAATGCGCCGACGATGGTAGTCGAATGCCTAGAATACGCGGAAAGCACTTGGTTCTCCTCGCTATCATCGCTGGCATATGTCAGTAGCCTATATTCGAAGCAAGAAATGCCTCAAATCATGGAATGGGCGCACGGCGGTGCACTTACTGATGAGAACCATATGACAATTTCATTGTGGCGCCAACCAGGCAGTATTCGATCAAACGACTGCTTCAGCCTTGCCTTTCCCATCGACATCGTTTATCCTCTGAACGGGGACAATTTTACCTTGCTACTGCCTCTACTCTCGGTACTACCAGTGTCGAATCTTCGAACGCTAGTCTTCGATGGTATACAGTTTTCAGCGGGATGGGAGCGCGCCTTGAGGCCACTCGCATATGTAGAAATACTTATCGCGTCAAACAGCGGGAACCTCATCGATTTACTCGTTTGCAACGATATCCCTCCGAGTCCGGCACTGGAAGAACCCCACTCACGACCAACATCGTGTTGCATATTTCCTGCGCTCACTTTGTTGAAATTCTTCGACGTGGAACTGACAGCTCAGGACGCCTCGTTTGGCCTCTCTCACGTTCTTAGGACGCGACGCCAGCATGGTAGAGGCATAGAAATCCTATGTGTGGCCGATTGCGATACCACTAGTGCGCAGCTGGAGGAACTAGAAACACTGGTTAATAAGTTTGAGTACAATATATTTTGACATTATAACAAGGGGGGTATCTCCATACATAACTGTACTCTACACAATCATCATCCCTTCTTTCTGGAATTTATATATGCATGAATGGCAGGCGCTCCCTTATTGCAATCTATACGCTATTGACCCGCATCGGAGAAGTGACTAATGGACGGGATACATAGAATAGTTTTAAGATTAGCACTCGAAAACTGCATTGACAGGGTACGAAACCCATGGAGTGGATTAAAAACTTGGCCATATTCTTCAGCTGGTCTTCGCTCTTGAGGCGAAGTTCGGCCCTCGAAGCGGGGTCGGGCCCTTCGCATATAACGCGGGCATAACTTGGAGAGCGACACGCAGCTTGCTACAAGCAAACATAAAGCTTGAGCTTGAAGTATTGGTATTTCTCCTGTCGGATCTGTCCGCGAGCAAACAGTGACACTGGGCGCTACTTGCACTGGCATGTTGTGATATTGCCGTTCATGCCAAGCCAACGTCACTACTGGTAGCCGCAGTGGTGGGCCGTCTACCAACGCACATTCCCACTCGCTCAAATTGGAACATCAGTACCACGTCGGGAGGACAAGCAGGGACCGACGCGTTACACGGCCATGCATATGCTACAACACATAGGAAACTTCTTTTGCGTTTTGACGTGGGCAACTTGTGCTTCGAGTCCACGAGGGGCCGCTCACGCGTAGATCTATCGAAGCTCAATCATGTCTGCGAACCACAGGCTCTATATAAGCCTATTCTCTATTCTCTTCTGCTTTCGGTGATATACGTGCCTGATGCTGTTTATGCCAATGCATTTCACTCGAGCTCTCGTCTGGTTCTTGTTTGTGGCAGTTCAAAACTCCTTTGCTGTTGTCCACGATCGGTATGGGAGTCTGCCGGCTATCCAATTTGATTTCATAATAGTTGGAGGTACAGTGCACTCTTTCTCACTCTCAACCAGACTTACCCATACTCAGGTGGAACTGCTGGAAATGTCATCGCCAACAGGCTGACGGAGAATCACAACATCAACGTTTTGGTCATTGAAAGTGGACCATCGTCCGTTCTCTCAAACTTTGCGCCTCTCAAATTTCTCATCCCGCCTTTTCAAGAAATCAGCATGTGCTGAACTCCACTGTACCATTCTTTGCAACATCACTGGGTGGTACGGAGTATGATTGGAACTTTACCACTGTAGCCCAAGATTCTCTCGGCGGGCGTGTTATCAACTTTCCGAGAGGACATATCCTTGGCGGAAGTAGCTCTATAAGTGAGTCTGAATATATCTATTCTCCATGCTTGTCTGATGGAGCGATATCTTTAGACGGGATGTTCTACACCAGAGGCTCATCATCGGATTTTGACAGGTTTGCAGCAGTGACCGGCGATGATGGGTGGTCTTGGGACAAGTTACAACCCTATATTCGTAAAGTGCGTTTGACATATTTGACTGGGACTTCTCACTAACCACCATTTGTCATTCAAGAACGAGAAATGGACCGCACCAGCTGACCACCACGATACTACTGGCCAATTCGATCCAGCCGTCCACGGGTTCCAGGGGATCAACGCTGTCAGTTTGAGCGGATTCTCTCATCCCAGTGACCCTCGTGTCATACAAACTACCTCCGAACTACCAGATGATTTCCCTTTCAATCTGGATATGAACTCGGGAGACCCATTGGGACTTGGTGTGTCTTCTCTGTCGGAGCATATCGTGAAGCAACATACTTAACCGGTCAAGGCTGGCTTCAAGCAACGATTAAGCGTGGCGAACGCAGTAGTTCCGCCACATCTTACCTGGAAGCGAAGTTTATCGATCGGCAGAATCTTCATGTGCTGCTCAACACTCGAGTTACCAGATTACTTGAGACCCGTTCATCCGGCCCCAGTCAACCCGTGATACGCACAGTTGAATTTGCCGACGAAGACACTCAAAGTAAGTTGTTCACGCATGAAATCCGATTTCTAACGGCTTACTTATATTGTGGGTAATAGAGCCTCGCATCACACTCACGGCAACCAAAGAAGTTATACTTTCCGCTGGTACCATCGGTACCCCTCACATTCTCCTACACTCCGGCATAGGGGATGCCAAGAGCCTTAAGGCAATAGGAATTCGGCCAGTCGTGGATTTGCAAGATGTTGGGAGAAATTTGAGTGACCAACCAGCGCTGGGCAATGCGTGGTTCGTCAACTCAAATGACACGCTGGATGAGTAGGCTGTCGGTCTGTTCACTGGGCGAGGATACGGTTCAAATCTTTTGTTCACAGCATATCGACCAATGCAACACTACGGGAAGAGGTACTACAACAATGGGAGAAACACAGAACTGGACCACTTGTGGCTAGTTCATCTACTCACCTTGCATTTTCACGCATATCGTCCGATTCACCCATATTCAACTCCGTTCGCGACCCAGCATCTGGCAAAAATACCCCTCACTATGAGTTGGTTATCTCGGTTTGTGAGCCATTCGTGCTATTAAAACATCACTCAATGGTCGACACAGAACGGAGCGGGTCTACGCACGATGCAAGGCCACTTCATCTCTATCGGCACGATCGTGGTTTCTCCTATTGCTCGTGAGTTACTTCGCCTCCTTTCTGTTACGGGAGCCTGACATCCGACCCAGGAGGATCTGTTTCCTTGGGTTCAACCGACCCCTTTGATCAGCCCCTTATTGATCCAACATTCCTGGCGACCGAGTTTGACATCTTTGCGATGCGCGAAGCAGTTAAAAGTGCCCAGAAATTCTTTACAGCGCCCGTTTGGAAAGACTATGTCCTTAGCCCAGTCGGAGGATTGGAAAATGCTACTTCAGATCAGCTCTTGGACGACTATATCCGCAGGGGCGTCTTCAGTGCAGCACATCCAGTCGGGACGGCTGCAATGTCGGCCAAGAATGCGAGCTTCGGGGTGGTTGACCCTGACTTGCGAGCCAAAGGAATCTCTGGCTTGCGTATTGTCGATGCTTCCGTTATGGTCAGTCACACACCTTTCATGGCGTTGCAATATTCTGAGCGGATTTGATACCAGCCCTTCGTAACATGCGCGCACACGCAAGCCCCGGTTTACATCATTGCCGAACGCGCGTCTGACCTGATAAAAGAGGCATGGAAACTCCTTTGATCCAAGTAGAAATGGGACCATGCTTGACCATGGAGTACATCTTCATGATACGCTTGTTTCTCTTATCAGGACCCCGGACAATGTCATGTACAAATTCTTGGTACTATACAAATATGAGTTTGCGGTTACGTTCCTTCAGGCTATCAACTTGGTCATGGTCGTTGTCATTATGGTGGTACGTGCATAGGTGTTCTTACGATTACAAACGAGCTGCACATTACCCACCAAAAGACATGGTATCCCTATCCGAGCTCATTACCCATGCATACTCCAGTACAAGTCTGTGAGCAAGGCAATCGGTGTCAGTCAAATGGTAAGCCCATACTCAGATGTTGAACACCTATAAACGTAGGCTGTAATGTCCTCCTTCCTCCAGAAAGATCGGTTCCATGTCTGACCCTCGCTAGCGATAGTACGAGCTAAGTCTTCTTGTCCTCCTTCACCATAGAGGCCGCCACGGAAGAACACTAAGGCATCATGCACATTAGAGTAATTCACACACACAGGCACATAGTGTACCCAAGGCTCCATACAGTAAAGGAGTCTGGAATTTTGTTAGCCTTTGAGAGATGTACCGCTTCGAAATGCCGAACCATTCTCGATACACAGTTGCTTTGAAAATCAGCGAATTCGATGTTATGAGGCGCCTTGAGGTGCTTGAAACGACTAGACCACGGCATTACCGTCGACCTGTAGGTGTTTCTACAATTAACAAACAGGAGGCAGGATAAGCTAGAGAGGCATACGTCAATGATGTATTTGAACTTTCCAGTTTCTTTAAGTACAGCCCTGACGCTTTCTCCACTGGTACAGTCGCTGAAATTCCGGGCAGGTCTCCTCACGACAACCAACAGGCTCCAGAACAAACGCTGTATTCATCATCGCGGGGTTGGTCTTCGACCTGGCTATTTCGATGCCTTCACCAATTCGGGGTGCATGCCACATCCCGGTGTTGCTTCCCCGCCATGAGAGCTTCTCGTCGGGGTCATCTGCGCGTGGCAAGACGTCGTCCACTCGTGCAAGGAGAGTTGGGATCTGAATGTCGTGGTGCATTGGCGTAGCGCAATACGCAAACCGTGGAAGCATCAGATGGGAGGGGCCAGAGTGTTCGTGTATGAGGAGCTCTCCGATATGATCAAGTAGTCGAGGATGCAAGCAGGGGTCCATGACCTTGCGGTGATCAAAAATGAGGGTTTCTGTTCCGAACGATCTTCCTCCATTCCCTGACCAGCTGGCGATGAGAGCGAACAACCCGAAAGCCACCCATGAAGTTCTCCGATTGCTATTGCATCTATGTCCATGTCTAATGAATAGATAATATGTTCAGGCTTTTGGTCAGTGTGAGGAGGAAAGCGCACGCACAAGTCCCCTTCGCAGTAGCTTCCAATGCCATCTGCTTCACCTGATGGTCAAAGAACAGGGCAGGGCTATTGTGAGGTGAAATAACAGCACGAAATAGTGGCAAGTCCTTTTCGACATCCTTTGTGGAAGAGAAATGTATTCTCTCGTAGGCACGGAATCCGGTCGTCTCCCACAGAAAGAGGCTGTAAGGCTAAGATAAGATGTATGTAAAAGAAAGTGAGGTTGAAGGACCTCAATTAAAGACAAGAATGAAAGAAAGGGAAAGCTAAAACCAGACTAAAAGAAACGGGAACGATGTATCGTAGGCACGCGGTGGTGCAGGATTGATGGCTCGAGGTAGACGAGCGTACTCGCAGTTGTAGTTGCGGAGGCGACCGTGGCACGCGGAGACAGGGACTTAGTAGTGGGGATGGTGGTTGACCGAAGGAAAGATTTGATGCGCCATTTGAAAAGTGGGCGGACACACACATGAGAGTGACAGTAAACAAACTCGAAAAAAAAGTACGAAAGTGACGTATGCGATAAGATAAGGTGTCAAGAAAGGATCGCTGGCAAGTGCGACGTTGTTTAACAATCATACCCCGGCGGCCGAACGGGCACCTATGTACATATATCCATCGCCTGGCACGCCTCAGGGTGATCCCCGGTCCTCTGAAATCCCGATGTGGATGGCGAGAAACATCGATCATGCTGATGGTATTGACCCCCGAGCCCTTAGACGAAAATTGAAAGGCCGAGCTCCGAGTGTAAGCACGACATCGTAATGAGGACCTCCTAGGAGCGAGGGCTGCGCATAGCAGCACAATCCGCCGGCAGGCGTGGAAGCGCAAAGGCGATGCTCCCCAACCTAAGGCTATGGCGATGGCCACACCTATTTGGTCTCGCGATGCCCGTGTCCGCTGTACTACCAACAGCATCTGAGTCGTGAGAACAGGGATGTAAAAAAGAGAGCGGGGAAGTTTTCGCGATTTTGGGCGTTCGAGCCTTTCACCAATCGTCCTTGCAGTCAAAGCTCCACGCGTGCGCAGTACTCCAGCGTTTACATCTAGAATCCAGTGGTGCATCGTGGGTGGAGTAGAGGTGTGAGATGCGGACCTCTTGCAAGGCCCTTGCGACATGTTCGCGCCACCGGACTATCATTCTTAAGAAGGAGCCGCTTCGAGCTCGTGGGCGGAACGTGCTAGATCTTTTGAGATATTTGGAGTATAGCCTCGTGTAGCTCCGACGAAACGAGGGCCATCGGAGCCAGGAACGAGGTCGGTGGATGATCTGAAGCATGGAGTGCAAAATGGAGTGAGCGTCCAGACCTGAGTCAGGGCTTGGCGGAACCTGCACAATCTTGCGCTAGCGCTAAGTAACATTGGGCGAGTACGGGGTGTTGTGCGGGTTAGGAAGTGGCCAAGATTCAATATTGGGGTGAAAACGCGTTTGAAAAGTTGGAGTGAAGCAGAACACCCTCAGCAAGTATATAAAAATACCAAGCCGGCGCCTACAATAGTTTGAAAATTACGCGTTTGGGACACGAGGCAATCCTGGACTATATAGTTGCACTAGCGCTAGCGGAGGCCCCGAGCCTTTCCGAGGTGACATCCGAGGCGCACAGTGACGGTTGGGGAGGCGGGGTAGGAGGCATTTTGGGCGAGTCACGAGAGAGGGTCGTGCGAGTCGGCAGTGGCGAAGTTTCAGAAATTCAATATTCAATATTGTGGTGGAAACGCGCTTTAAAAGGATGGAATGCTCGAATTAAAATCCCGAGCCGGCGCCTATATAATAGTTTAGAATATACACGTTTAGGACGCGAGCGAGCCGATCCTGCACTAGTACCAACGAAGCCCTGAGCCTTTTTGAGGCGCACGGGTTGGGAAGGCGGGGTGGGCTGGGTGGCTCATTCAGTGGAGGAATTCCAGGCATGACGGTGTGGTGTGGTGTGGTGCGTATCGTGCACACTGCAAAGCGCGCGGGAGGCCCAAACAGTGAGTGAGTCTTGCCCAGCACCTAGCCACGAAATGCGCCCATCCTGAATCTGCTCCACCTCATCGAAGTTTTCGCGAAGTCCGCCTCGCGTCTCCGTCTCAGTCACGAACTCCAAGGCACGGGGGGGGGTGACTCAAAAAGGTTTCGCGAAGCGCTAATTCGCTGATTCACAGAGTCGGATTGAGGTCCTCTCCTGATACAGGTCTATTTGAGCTAAAACCTTGAGCCTCGTCTCGCGCGTCTATCGAAAAGTGGGGTTGACTGCGACAGGCTTGAGCCTGGCCATGGTCTGGGTCGAGGTTCTCTCCCAATGCAGGTATATTGTGCTCGAGCTTAAGCCTAAGGACGAGCTTCGTCTCATACGCCTGATCTCCTGCAGTGAGCTAGAGCTCAGCAGGACACCGGCGTCCGTGGGTATAACCCTATCTCAGGAGCGTCGCCCCGGGGTGTCAAATGGTGCCGTAACGCTGGGCCTGGGGTGGAAACTGCGCCATTACGTGCCCTACCAGGGCCCTGTGCTCTTTCGTTACGATCGGTGCCGCAAGGCGATACTTGAAGGCAGACGTAGACGCTTGACTGATATTGGGCTTCAGCGACAGTGTCGGAGATGCCGTACGTGCACTCTCGTACGCAATTTGACCTGTATGGGACGGGAGAGGGTATCCGTTTTATATTAGCGGCGTTTCGACCTGGACCGTGCTAGTTGTGAGGGGGACTGCTATCGTTCGAGTGGTGCCAGATGAAGCTAGATTTGAGAATGTACACCATGACCTGCAATCTACAAAATCAACCACTGCGTCCTCGTTCGTCAAAGGCACGGCCGTCCCGCAAGGATGCGGGGGTAAACGCAAATAAGTAGGTCCTGGAGGTCGAAAACCCTGTCCCTGTCCCTGTCCGCCACCGCCAACGCACATCATCCTCGCTCGCCACCACCTGCTGAGAAGTTGTCGAGGAACCCTTCGTCCGATATAGTCATTTAAACCCGGACCGTCCCCCGGTACCCAGTGACTGGTGCTGTAGGAGTTGTGGCTTGTCATCTACGCGTGCACATTGAATGTATATGACCTGGTATGGGATGTCCGTGCGGGGCGGTCGTATCCAGGCGTATCCGTGTCCGTGTCTGTAATGGCAATGGGAGTCGTCGAGTAGGGTCTGTCGGTGTATCAGTGGACCCTGGCGAGTTTTTTGCTGTCGGTCGTTCGGGCGGCGGCGGCAGGATGAGGTGGAGGCAAGGAAGTGAGGACAACGGCTACTCAATCGATAATCAAAATGACCGATGATAAAATGCCGTCCCCAACAATGATGTCGAGCCCGCCGGCGTCATGAGTCACGCCCTGCCCTCAGTCGGCATCGCCGGCAATGAGCGCTTTATTATTCGCCTTTAAGTTGTTCATTTAGGTATCGGCAACCTAAGCTGGGGCGATCTGTCATGTGAGTCGGTAGTCGGTCCTGTCCATCCTGTAACAAAAAGAAAGGTCATTTCGCGTTACATACAAGTACTGTATACTTATTAGGGGCTCACCATCGGGTTGTCCAAGTCTTGAGAACAGGGGCGTAAAACAGAGAGCGGGGAAGTTTTTGGCGATTCCGGGCGTTCGGGCCTTTCGCCATTCCCCAATTGTCCTTGCAGTCAAAGCTCCACGCGTGCACAGCACTTCAACGTTCCAATGTTTAGATCTAGAACCCAGTGGTACATCGTGGGTGGAGTGGAGGTGCGAGGTGGGGCTCTTGCAAGGCCCTTGCCACATGTCCGCGCCACCGGACTTCCATTCTCAAGACGGAGCCGCTCCGAGCTCGTGTGCGGAACGTGCTGTATCTCCTGAGGTGTTTGCAGTATTGCCTCGTGTAGCTCCGACGAAATGAAGGCCGTTGGAGCCAGGAACGAGGTCGACGGATGATCTGGACTATGGAGTGCAAATGGAACGGGCGTCCATCCAAGCCCGATTCAGGGCCTGCACAATCTCGCGCCAGCGCTAGGTCAGCATTGGACAAGTCACGGGCAGTGTTGTGCGGGTCAGGAAGCGGCCAAGATTCAAGATTGGGGTGGAAACGCGCTTTCAAAAAGCTGGATCGAAGTGGAATGCGCCAGCTGCAAATGAAATGCCCAAATTACAATCCCGAGCCGGCGCCTATGATAGTTTAAGAAAATACGCGTTTAAGACGCGAGCGAGGCGACCCCGCACTAGTACTAGCGTTTGTGCTGACGGAACCCTGAGCCTTTCCGAGGCGCACGGGTTGGGAAGGCGGGGCGGGCGGGAGGCCCAAACAGCGAGCCGTGCCCAGCACCCAGTCACGAAATGCAATGCGCCAGTCCCGAATCTGCTCCGCCCCGTCGAAGTGTTCGCGCCGACCCGTTGAATTCGCAGGGGTTCGCTCCCGTTCCCGTTCGGCCTTCCTGGCTTCCTCATCCACGTATGTCCCCGCCGTCGTGTCGTCGTCTCGGTAGTTAGCCGATCGTTGCCTATTCCCATGTCCATGTCCAGAGCAAAGCCCAGGCAACGCCAATGGGCACAGAAACCGAAACGGGGACCTTGGCGCGTGCTTCCTTTCGTTTCCTGCGGGTACAAGCGGGTCGTGCGGGGGCGGGGTGGTGAATCACCACTGCGTGTACGGGTCGGCGTCTGTGCAGGTGAGGGCCCGCCGCCGCAAATCAATCCACACCCATCCCGCCAATCCCCGGATTCCCGCGCCCCAAATCTGAACCTGAGCGCCGCCAGTGAGCGACCACCAAGGCCAGGCCCACTGACAGCGAAAGATGCGTCCGCGTTCGTCCGTCCGTGTCAAGGTCGGCCGAACCCCATGCCAGTAACCACCGTGCCAGACTCCAGTTGGGCTGTCCAATTCCTGGGCTGGGTATCAGCTATTCATATTCCCCAATACGCGCGGGGGTGGGTGGGTGGAATGTACCTCTCTGTCTTCATACACGGACCGCCCCACCACTCGCGTATCTCATCCGTCCATTCACAAGTTGATTGGATGCCTTCCCTTTCTGCCGTGTTAGCGCGATCCTGCGGCGTGGGGCACGAGCTGTCGGCCGCAGTGCTAGTGGCATTACAGTTGCAATGGAGGCCATTCTTTTCTGGATCGTGAATTGAACGCCTCAGCACGACCAGGGGGCGTACTAACTCATTACGACGCGCGCACCTGGTGGCCCTCCACGCTTCCATTCTTCCGATTCTCCAACAGTCAAGGGCCCACCTCTTCCATTCTTCCACTCCTCCAAAAGTCAGGACCCAGGCCCGTCGGCCGAAGAATCAGACAATAAATAAATGAATGCTCTGCATTCCAATTTCCATGCGCATTCCGAGACCCTACGCCCTACGCCAATTGTGTAGAGTCCTGGCTCCAGACGTGCTAGGCCTCCATTCCACATTCTGCGCACGAATGTATTACGTGGCTCCCGACCTGCTAAGACTCCATTCCACATTCTGCGCACGAACGTAGTAATAGTATGTATTACGCATGCACCTGACGCATCGAGAGTCCCGGGGCGTCCGCGCAGGGCGGGGGACCCCCGTTCCGCTGCGTTCGAGCCCGTTTGGATGTATCAAGGGGCCCCGATATTCATGGAGTGGAGGAGTAAGAGGTGGTGGTGGTCAGAAGGTATGGTGAGGTAAGGAGAGGAGGAGAGGCGGAATCCCAATCCCACTCAACCCAAATGGCAAATACCGATCCATCAGGATAGGACGCTGACGCTTGGTCACCGGCGCCCAAAAAACCGCGCCCGGTCCACGAACGCTGACAGGTCGAGCGGCGCCGCTCACCCTTCCTTACTCACACCTCTGAGTCTTCAGCCCAGCCTCTTCGTACTCGTAACGCGTCATCATATATGTATTTATACATTGAACATTGCACTACAGTCATCCATCATACATATCACCATCACGCAAACCCTCGACCCCGGTCCCCCTCCGAGTCCTCAGTCGATCATGATCATGATCACCATCTACATCTGTCAACCGAACGTCAATCCTCGCTGCACCGCATCAGTATCAGATATGTACACAGTACAGTACACCAGCCTCGAATCGGCGCCGGCGCCGGCGTCTCAGCGTGTATTCGGGTAGGGTCGTGATTGGCCTGCGGTACGGGAGGGTCGGGCGAGCCTGAATCAGCATACATACATACATATGTATACATCAGAATCAGAATCAGACGTGGCGGGGCGGGGCGGGGTCGAGACTCGATTTTGGGGCGACAGTCACATTCGAACAGAACGTCTCGAAGTCTGTCTTATCTACATATGTATGCACAGTAAAGATCGTGTGCGGTGCCCGCGATATCAGATACCAGGTACTTAGTACTACCGCGCAAGCCACATAGTGAGCTTAAAACACGCGTGTGTCGTGTGCCCGCCACAGATACATAGGCTCAGGGTGCGGAGGCGGCAACGATCAGGGGGCGGCGGTCCTCGGTCCTCACTCGGTGCGGGGATGATCAGAACTTGATTCTGATTCAGAATTTCTGTCCCGAGAGGCTTCAAGGGGATGGCGTGGCAACCGTCCGTCCGTGTCCTAGCGATAGCGCTTAGCCTTACATACATACTCGGTTTTGACTGGAAGAAAAGACAGAAGAACACTGAGGGTTACACGAATACATGGGGTAGCGATAGCGACGGGGAACAAGAACAAACACAACAAACGATTTAGACAGGATGGAAGCATGATCAGTTTGAGACCTGAAGCTTGCGCGTTAAAATTAAGGAGGCTGCTGTAATCCTGTATGTAATTGTATAGAGAGCAAGGTTATGGTTATAGTTTCGTTCGCGTGGGCGAATTGGGTGAATGGGGAGACTGCGGCGCCGCGATAGACCACCGCCAAGGCCGGTGAAAGTGGAAGCAAAAACGCAAGGCCAAATTGGGAGATAGAGCGTGCCACGTCCTTGGGCCAGGATCTCCCTTTTCGGAAGCGGAAGTCAAATCCGTATTAGTACGGAGATGGTTGAGATGAAAGGGGCGTTGCGCTGTCTGAGTTCCCCTGCCTGACTGACTGTGCCTTCTATTTGCTGCTAGTCCATTCTTACCTCGAGGCTTCGATACATAAAAGCTTCATTCCTATCTATCTATCTATCTTACCCTACAACACGATGCCCTCCCCCATCATGACGCTCACCACCCTCCCCGAAGAGCTCCTCTCCCAAATCCTCTCTCACTCCTTCCCCGTCCCGCCCTCCACCAGACCCCAATGGCTGCCACACACGCCCACAGCCACCCGCCTCTCCCCCCTCCTCGTCTCCAAAAAACTCACCCGAATCGGCATACCGCACCTCTACACCACCCTCTGCACCCCGACCCCCTCCTCCGCCCACGCCCTCCTCCACACCCTCACCGCGCACCCCGAGCTCGCCGCCTACGCCCGCACCCTCGTAGCGGGCGGCGCATGGGGACCCGTGTATTCCATCCTCAAAATGTGCGGGGCTCTCGTATCACTGGACCTGTGCATCTTGTTCTCCGAATCCGACGAGTGTGATGGCGATGCGGACGACCAAAACGATGATACCCCCTTCGAGGGTCTCAAAAAGATGAAGCACCTAACGCTGCGCAAGCCCAACAGCGTGTACCTCTCCCTCCCGCGCCCGAAAGCGCTCCTCACATCCCTAGCGAGCGCAATCGAGAGCTGGCCTGACCTCGTGAGTCTCTTGTCCCTCCTAGAATAAAAAGTTCAATCCTGACACAGCCCTTATAGCGCACAGCAGACATTGCATTCAAGCTCTCCGACGACACGCCCACATCCCCCGTCAGCCTCGCGAACCCCTTCGTCCCCTTCTCTTTCCCCTCCCCTGCCCCTTCCTCCGCTTCCCCCGCCCAAGCCCAAGGCCCCGTCTCCTCCCTCGCCCACGCCCTCGCCGCCTCCCCCTCCCTCCACACCTTCTCCACCCA
>JABCKT010006606.1:0-38135 GCA_018858115.1 Tephrocybe rancida
TAGATAAGTGCGTGATGTTGGAAGTACCTCTGCAATAGAAGGATGTGGTATAGATCGGCAAGGCACCTTCCTTGTGCGAGAATAATGTGGCCTTATGCGTCAGAGGCTCCGTCAAAGTTAATTTGTCAGGGTTGGTGGAGTAGTTCTTGCATTGATTGTCAAGACATGACCGAACAGGAGGGAATAAGTGACGGTAAGCTTTTGGGGGTTCAGAGTACTGATCTTCGAAAAAACCTGAGCTATAAATGACGTACAAGTGCCAAAGTCGAGGGATTTGCTATTGAAATGGGTGATTTCATTGTGTGAGAGTGTTGTTCCGTGATGTTCCCAGACAATTGGGCAGAGAGTGGTCCAGAGTGCTTGGATTGTGTCCAAAGGGAGGTATAGAATTGAGGAGAGAGTTGAAGAGATGTCTTGTGGCAATACAAGTGGAGGCGAGTGTTGGTCTTTGAGCTGAGCACAGATACACGGCTTCAAGACGGTGCCGAGCTTGATGAACTCATTGAAGATTGTGAATGTAAGGCCTTCGAGGCATGGTTCCATGGATATAGCACAAAGTATATCTTTCATTTCCATGACGGTGACCTCGAGAAAAGTGACAAGTCGCCAATGTCTTTCATGGCATCCGATTGCAAAATCTTATTGAATAGCCACATCTGGGCCCCCCGAACACGGCCCGCCAGGTGCCCGGCTTCATGGAAAACAAACAGTCACCTACACCCGATGGCCTGGACCCCGACTTGGCATTAATGGCATGTGTCAGCCAGCCGACCTGCCGTTATTTGGTGGTAGGCACCATCATTTCTATAGCCGGCGTCTACCCGAAATCTATCCTGGACGTCTATTCCCAGTGGACGCACCGTTCTCAAGCAGATGGATTTGGGAGTGAAGGTGGACACAACGCCAAACTTGGAGACAAGTTCTGACAAGTTATAGTGGCCCTTCAGTCTGTAAGTGTCCTATGTCTTGCTGGCAACCCGTGACCGCACCGCGGTATAGCGGCCAGCCCGTTCCTTGATACACCATAGTTCTAACTTCTCGGGGGAAAGCGGTGCAGATGGGCATGGTACATGATGTACCATGCCCATCTGCACCGCTTCGATGATGTACCATGCTCATCTGTACCGCCCCGATGATGTACCATGCTCATCTGCACCGCTTCGATGATGTACCATGCCCATCTGCACCGCTTCACTTGGGCCGACAGACTACGATCTGTGGTGAGCTCGAGGCAACAAGATCTCGGAGGGTATTTAATGGTCAGTAAATTATAACGAAGTCTCCGGCCTTATACACAATTCAGTAACTATCGTAGACGGTAGTTGAATACAAGCAATATTGGTAAAAAAAGGTGGCTTGCTCACTTTCGAGTTCCAGCGAATGTGGTTGCTCTGGGTGAGTTTTGAACACTGAACTTCTGAGTGTTTGAAATTTGTCCGGAGAAAGAATGACACCAACACTACTCAAAAGTCGTCAGAATGAGCCATCTTCCAGCTTCACACTCGAGTGTCATCAAAAGACTTATCAGAAACGCGGTCTTTGCAGTGACCGCCTCCACGCACTTCCAATTGTATATTTCAACACATTTCGGCGCTACACGTTCAAGGGATAGCACATGAACATCTACAGTTGTAAACCAGTTGCACACCTCGCAGCGCTATTATTTTGGCTCTCTGGCACTACATTGACAGTGAGTCGAATTCACCAAACTGATCAACTATATCTCTGCCGTCCCACCAACACCCAAATCCATCAGCCACAGCCGCAGTCCACTCTCTGACAGGTTGCCTGCAGATAATTGCATTTCTGACGGCTACCTGAACGTGGAGTTCCTGGAGCTTTGGTGCTACATATCCCAGACACTCTGGATTCACATCCACCACCAAGAGACGCAATCTTGAAGTTGAAGATACGACGGTGTCCACGTCAAGGGACCATCCAGAAGATGGAATAGCCTCACCATCAAGTTCAAGTTTGACGGTTTCCAGCGCTGGAAGCCAGTGAAGGGACGGGATGCGTGTAAAGTATGGATTTACGCGCACACCGAGAAATTTGAGATGTGGGAATACAACTCCAGAATCCGCCATCTCTACCAGAACCAGCCGCGAGGTGTAGAACGTCAGAAGAGTAGACGATAATGGGCAGATCCATGGGCCGGCACCTCTCAACCAATTGGGGTCAACAAGAAAGGCCAGGTGTCGAAGCATTGTGCATTTCTCGAGTAGTAGCTTCGCTACTTCTTTCGGAACATCTGTCTGCAGATAGATGTTGTGCACATGTGTGCTGAAGAATTCTGCTGAGCGTGCATGGAGCGTGGGTTTGAACCGTTGAGCCAGCGCGAGCTTATGCCAGTGCCGATCGGGATCAAGTGTAACCGTGGTCATGAAGAGAGTTTCGTACATGACCGCTTCAACTTGTCGCTGGATACGCTTTGAGACGGTGGACAGGGAGGGAGCATGGGAGGGCAGGAGTCGAGCTGCCCATGTAAATATTTCGTCTTCAATCTCGGGGGCAAAGGAGAACGTTTGAGCCATCGTCCTAGTGGCATGATCAGTTGAATCACATACGATACGCTTTCACACATTCTTACCTACTGTGACCGTTATGGATAGGCTGGAGTGACTGCTTGTGGTCAACTATGGGGCTTGAGATTCTTGACAGCCTGCTGCTGGGGATAGAGGCAAAGGCAAGCACTGAAGCCGTCAACTCGATTCTGAGTTCGAACCATCGACGATTGATGATCTTGCGATCAATGCCGATCAATTGAATGATGAAGTCGCCTCCGTGACTGGCATTCCCCGACTCGATTGTGGTACTTCTAAGTTCCTGTATGATACATAGCTCAACTCTCTTAATGTTTTAACTAAACTCTCTACTAGTTCCTGATTACGATAAGTATTATTTCAAAATATTCAACGACATTAAAGCCGCCCGCGCCGCTTGTCGCCAACCTTCGGTTGGCTTTTCGAGGCGCGGGATTCAAAACAAGATAGCGGTTATGGGATCTCAAAATACCAATCGAATCTGACAAAAATCGACATCGACTAAGTATCTAATCCTGACGCACACAAGTCCCATACTCGAAATTCGTGCGTTGAGTCTGCTCAAAAATAGCAAGGAAGCGACAGGGTGCGATTATCCATGAATGCACACTCGTCTACGGTCTTTCTACACTCTTGGACTTCATAATGAGACTCAGGAGACGACATTCTTGAGGCTTTATGTCACGGTTTCTATGTGTGTATTCCATCAGCTTCTGATCCGGGACCTACAGCGGTATCAGGCAACGACAGCTTTGAATGTGGGCGGCCCCCACAGAGCATTCTCTGTGGATCCTCCGAGGGGGCCAACATTCAGGTAATTAATTATGTGTATCCTAAAAACGCGATTGAGCCGGATTTTGATACGTTTCGTCTGCCGCCACATTGCTATGTACTTACATAGGGAGATCCGACACAGAAGTCGAACAGTGGCGAAGTCGCCCACCGTTGTATCGTGGAATTAAGGTCGAAGGCCATCACGCAGGGCGTCCCAGATGCAGAATTCGGATCTATCGATCAATATTGAGGACCGCTCATGAGTTTGCGGGGTCGGGATAGCATAGAGGTTTCCAAGCTCTCCACGAGGAATTGTACTTCTTCACCGTTAGCATCGAGAAAAATGCCACTATATTCGGCCATCATGCTGCACGGATTGCGGACGCTCCGTTTCTTTCGTGAGGTACGGTAGAGTACGCAGACTCGATCATTGAAACGGCTTCAAAAAAGATGCCAATATTGTTCTATAACACGTGGTGAATCTGAGTTCGTGATATCAGTCCTTGCAGAGAGATATGATGCGGTGTCGGAGGGGGCTGTACTTTTTTCGCTTCTCGTGAGGATAGAGCGTCATCATTCCAGTACTAGTATAAGTTGATTGACCAACGAGAGATTCGTAAGCCAAATGTCGACGGCTCGGTCGTCGTGAGGCGTACGGTAACATACGATTCGAGGGACCCCCATATGCATCGTGAAGTAGGAAGAGCTAGGAGGACTTTCGCTGGCTTCGGCTTCGGCTTTGGCCCGAGAACTGCACGAGAATATTAGTCGCCTGGTGGAAGACCCGAACTTCGAACTCGACCCATGCCATTCGGTCGTCCCCGTTACAGAGGAGGCGCCGCATCGAAGGGAGCCCTTGCATTGCATCTTGCAACGAACGCGTCGAATTTCGGGGTGCGGCGGAAAGTGCCACTTCGCAGGGTGCACGCGAGAATACACCGACGACAAATTATCATTGGCATTTGGCAAGGTGAAATCCGGATACAGCTTGCCCGCAATTGACATGTAGGTAGGGCACATAACCTCTAAGTATTGGTATTAGACTTTAGTACAACCATCCTGCGTGTGATGGTCAGTTTCGATATAACCGTGGGTGTAGGCAGTCGGACGTACCCAGCGAGTGGACCGGTCCATCCGAAATGTTCACTTAATCCGCACGCAAATATCAAAGCTTGCTCGCCACCATCCCCTGCTCCTTCTCCCCCTCCCTTCCCCTCCTCTCCCCCTCCTCCTTCTCCTTCGCCTCCACCTGGTCATGCATCTCCTCTCCCTCTTCCTGCACCAAGGCCATAGCCATCGCCTCCTCCGCCCACCTAACAACACCCCCAACCAAGCGCTCTACCTCTCCCACCGTATTCCCAGCATGCAAACACACGCGCACGCGGTCTTGGCCCTTCGGCACCGTGGGCCACGTTATGGGGCGGGCGTTCATTCCCAGGGCGCGGAGGGCCGCTGCGAGGGGGCGCGGGTGCGGGGTTAGGAGGGGGATTATTGGGGAGGGTGGGGAGGTATTTTTGGGGTACGTGTGAGGGGATAGGGATAGGGAGGGATAGGAGAGCAGGGACTGGGGGAGGGAGAGGAGCGAGGGGGGTATGTGGGCGAGGTGAGTGGATAGCGTGCGCGTAAAGTGTGTTGAGAGGGCGAGGAGGGTGTTCGCGAGCTATTCGGAGGGTGGGGTTAGGTTGGCTATAAGAGAGAGACGGGACGGGCAAGGAAGAGACGTACGGAAGACGCAGTCCCGTCCTCCAAAAGGTCGAACGAGCAGTCTGCAGCGATGATGTTTGCGTTGCTTAGGGAGGTTGTGTATATCAATGAGCGCGCGTAGTTGAGGAGGTAGTCCCGTATTAGTGTGCTCGTTAGCACCACCGCTACACCCACACGCACGTCAGAACACCAAAAGGTACGGATGGATAAACGCAACGCACCACCAGTAGCAGCCAGCGCTTTCCCAAACGTATGCAGCCTCGCGAGGACCTTATCCTCGAGTCCGAGCTCCGCAACGCGTCCCCTCCCCAGGGGCCCGTATATACCCGTCGCGTGCGCCTCGTCCACCACCAGATGTACCTCCCCTCCCACACCTGCAATAACATCCACCATCTCCGTCAGCGGGGCAAACGTCCCATCCATACTATACAGACTCTCCACCGCCACGAACACACTCGCATTCGGGCGTTCCCTCCTCACGAGTAGCAGCACCTGGAGGAGGGCATTGACGTCGTTGTGTGCAAAAGGATACAATGAGGATGAAGCACGCGACGCGCGCATCCCATCATGCACGGAGGCGTGGATGTGCTCGTCGTACACCACCACATCGCCCGCCTGTGGAATACAAGCGAAGAACCCGACGTTCGCGTCGAAGCCCGAGTTGAACAGGAGCGCCGACTCTGCACCAAAGAAAGTCTTCAACCTCTCCTCGAGTGCACTATGTGCTACACCGTTCACCAGCAGTCTTGAGCCCCCGGATCCCAGGATGTCGGGCGAGGCGGCGAGTTTGGAGAGGAAGCGCGCGCGGAGAGTGGGGGAAGAGGAGAGGGAGAGGTAGTCGTTTGAGGTGAAGTCTATTAGGTCTGAGGAAGAGGAGGTGCTGGAAGTGGGTGAGGGGAGTCGACGCCGTATGAGCCGGGCCTCGCGGGATGTGAGGGCGGATTGGAGTTTTGTGTTTAGAGAAGTGGAGAGCATCGTTTTGGTTTTGGGGAATGCTCGAAGCATTCAAGTCATCTATGACTGTCCTAAAAAATCTATTTGGAAAATCTTTTGGGGAGGCAGGGCGCGTCCCAAACTTTTTTTGGTGTCGTCCGGGGATCAGGGAACCTGGGGTAACGATGGGATTGAGAAAAGTCCAATTGTACGAGGGAGACTGAACGATACACATACCGAGGGTGGTCTGCAGGCGTCTCTGCACGTTCAATTCAATCCTCCTCCCAATAGACTCTAGATCTGTGCGATAATCGCCCTTTTGAAAAATTTCCGAAGATCAAGCACCTCCAAAAGCAATCTACAATTCCTAGCTGAGTACACAAGGATTAAAAACGATCCCACAGACGATAAACGCACCAAGTCGAGGTCAAGACCAACGCAAGCGTATTTACGCCATCACCGTTTTTCACAAGACTATTATTAGCGCCGAGCGGAGACCTGGGACAAACCGGAGGTCGGCCGACAGAATTGCCAAGTCCGATCCAAGACCAACCTCGACTTCTTGACCATCGACTTGTCTTCGACGCTGACATGGAAGTTGGGGATTATCTTCTTTATTTTGTCTAATGCGTTATGTAAGTTCGGGTGCCTTTCTTTTGACTTTCACGTTCAAAGTCGAAAAGAAGAGAAGATGATGAGAGCGATAAGATAAGATGTCAGGCATGAATCAGGCATGCGCACCTCGCCAACCGGGAATCGGGAATGACTCGGCGAGCTCGGCGACGGCAGCGGGGTGTAGAATGGCCCCCATCCCATCCAAACGTAGCTTGGCGAACCCAGGTGTCACGAGCGTCGACTCTAGTCGTTGATGTGGCCGTCTCCATCCCCTAGTCCGATCCCAACGCGAGAAATGATGAAGATCGTACGTGAAGAAAGGTACGCTCACCTTTCGAATGGCGTACTAATCGTATCTTTCTTTCGGTGAACCGCAATATCCTCTACATAAGTCTCTTCCCGCGTGCCGCGGCCGCCTCCACCGCGAGTACGCTCTTCTACATCAAGCCATCAACCCCGTGTGCCCACGTTACGTCGTTCCCTTTTCTCTTTAGTCTGATTTTCGGTTCCTCTTTCGTTCGTTATTGTGTTGATTTGATCTCTCTTCTTTGTCTGCATAGTTTATTTCATCCTCACGCTGTCTTTTGTGGGAGACGACCGGATCCCGTGCCCCCGAGAGGGGCGGTGGGGACGATCTTCTCTACCTCACCATATGCTCTCATCACTGTGTCATGGCCATATTGTTCGCGTTACTAGTCCCAAACTATGTGTCTAAAAAAATCATAACAACTTCGATGCCCCCTGGGGCACCAGCTAGTGTCATTCTTTGTGCAAGTGTTTCTTTCGGTGTCCACATTCAAACCGGCACTTCGACCTTGACCTCATTTAGCTTGGTTTCAGAGAAGGAACCGAGATATATAAACTGTGGAGAGGTTCGTACCGTACTGTTCTCACATCCCCTTCTCCCGATCGGCTGTGAATCTCTCTGAACCACCACCCACAGGAACCCATCGACATGTGTCGCCGACGACAGTAAATAATCACATCTTCCTAACGGGACTCTTTTGTAAAACTCATAATTTTCCCCCAGCGTCGCCAATAATTATCGCCGTTGCGGACATATCTTGCAGCTGGTGCGCAAAAGCCTGTTACCATCACCAGAGGCCGTAGTGACAATCGATTTGTTCCGCAGCCTGACATAGTGGTATTATGATATGTCTCAGAAAACCTGGGTTTAGAATGACGCCGTAGCCTCAAGGTCGTGTGTAACAGGCGAAACTGCAAGTTCAGCCCCTCCCATCCCCGAGACTGCCTACCTCCGCGATGCGGCCAGAAGTGTGCCCAGTAGTGAGTGTGCTAACTACCTTTCTGCTCTGTACATATATCATAACTGACCAATTTTTTCCTCGCGTTCCTTTCACTCCTACTTATTTTCTTCAAACTCTCACCTTGCCACACATCAGCCGAGCTTACCCAGAACAATACTGTGCGGGAATTTTGACGGATGTTTGAGGTTTATTACTGACAATATCCCTCATTTCTCAGCTCCCCATATTGATGATTTATGCCCGAGTTGTGCTACTGCCGCGGGAACGTACATATGCTACGACTAGTAGCTAATTTCCTTTCCAAACGATTCTCTTGTGGCCTAGAAGTAGTTCCCTTGCACCCCCGACGGCTGATTTATTACACTCATGATTCTCTAATCTGCCTGGAAAAGCCCACAAAGTCCTTGACCGGTTGACTTGGAGTAGTTGTGCATTATAATTTGCGCCACAGTATATTGAATATCAGACTGTTATGTAACCTCCTTCCTTCACAGCCTGAAGCATCACTCGCTAATCATGCATAGCGTAACAAAGAATTTCGAGAAGAAGCCCACATCTGGCGCTGGAGAGGCTTGGTCATGGATGGCCGTCTACCTCCAGTCTTCCGTGGGATTCAGACTTTGACTTCGAGGTTTGAGCGCAAAAGATCCACGTTGTCGACGGGTGCATAGATCTATTATCCCCGTTCATATCGCGAATATCTGGTACTACGGGGCAGTCTATCACCTTCGTGAATCGTGGCCTGATGTGACTCTATATCGAGGTCACGAAATCAGATTCACCTTCTAGAGTTACAAGTAAGCACATGAAACGAAGCCAGATTCTGCGCTCCAATCCCCACGCTGATTGTCCTTTCTTCTCGATGCCCTGCCTTTGACAAGCATGGACAGATCGAGTCATTCAAATCTCGTCGTAAATGTCGTTTCTCGTTTGGGTGGGTTTGAAATTTGCCGCCAGAAAAACGGACAACCAGAATCAACATCATAGCACAAACCAAATTCACTACAAATGGCCTCGCCGGTGCGTACGTCCTGTCCTGGGCTCGGTTGGGGCGTGTATGTGCTCGTTGTATACCACCACATCGCCCGCCTGCGGAATACAAGAGAAGAATATGATGTTCGCGTCGGAGCCCGAGTTGAACAGGAGCGCCGACTCTGCGCCAAAAAAGGTCGTCACCCTCTCCTCGAGTGCACCATGCGCAATACCATCACCAGCATTCCTGAGTCCTCGGATCCCAGAATGTCCGGCGAGGAAGTGAGTCTGGAGAGGAAGAGCGCGCGGAGAGAGGGGGAGGAAGGAAGGGTGAGATAGTCGTTTGAAGTGAAGCCAATTAGGTCTGGGGAGGAGGTGCTGGCAGTGGGTGAGGGGAGTCGATGGCAGATGAGCCGGGCTTCGCGAGATGTGATGGCGGATTGAAGTTTCGTGTTTACAGAGGTGGAGAGCCTCGTTTTGGTTGTGGTTTTGGTTTTGGAAGTGCTCGGAGTATTCAAGTCATCTATGACTGGCTTAAAAAGTCTACTTGGAAACTCTTTGGGTAGGCAGGGCGCGTCCCAAACTTTTTTGTTGTTGCCCGGGGATCAGGGAACCTGGGGTAACGATGGGATTAGAGAAAAGTCCAATTGTACGAGAGACTGAACGATACACATACCGAGGGTACTTAGTCTGCGGGCGTCTCTGCAGTTCATTTGAATCCTCCTCGCACTAGACTCTAGATCTGCGCGATAATCGCCCTTTTTAGAGTTTTTTTCCCGAAGACCAAACGCCTCCAAAAGCAATCTACAATTCCTAGCTGAGCACACAAGGATTAAGAACGGTCCCACAGACCATAAACGCACCAAGTCGAGGTCAAGACCAAGTTAAGACTAACGCAAGCATATTTACACCATCACCATTTTTCACAAGACTATTACTAGCGTCGAGCGGAGATCAGGGACAAATTGGAGGTCGGCCGACAAAATGCTAAATCCGATCCAAAACCAACCTCGACTTTCTTGACCATCGACTTGCCTTTGACGCTGACATGGAAGTTGGGGGTAATCTTCTTCATTGCGTCTAAAGCGTTTAAAAGTGCCTCTCTTTGACTTCTTTTGACGTTCAAACTCGAAAAGAAGAGAAGATGATGAGAGCGATAAGATAAGACGTCAAGTATGACTCAGGACAACCTCACCAGACCGGGAATGGCTCGGGGAACTCAGCGACAGCAGTGGAGTGGAGAATGGCCCTATCCAAATGCAGCCTGGCGAACCCAGGTGTCGCGAGCGTCGACCCTACCGTCTAGTAGTTGATGTGCCCGTCTCCAGCCCCTAGTCCGATCCCAACGCGAGAAATGGTGAAGAAAGGTACGCCCCCTGTCGAACGGCGTATCGAATCTTTCTTTTGGTTAACCACCATCTCCTCTACATTTATAAGCCTCTTCCCGCCTGCCACGGCTGCCTCCGCAACTACTACTACCGCGAGTACGCGCGTCTAATACATCAAACCATCAACCGAGCACCACCGCATGCCCACGTTACGTCGTTCCCTTTTCTCTTTAGTCTGATTTTCGGTTCCCCTGCCATCCATTATCGTGTTCATTTGAGGCTTATTGATCTCTCTCTTTTGTCTGCATAGTTTATTTCAGCCTCACGGCGTCTATCTGTAAGAGACGACCGGATCCCGTGCCCGCAAGAGGAGGGATACTCTTCTCTGCCACGCCATATGCCCTCATCACTGCGTAATGGCCATATTGTTCGCGTTACTAGTCTCAAACTATGTATCTAAAAACATCACATTAACTTCGATGCCCCCTGGGGCACCAGCTGGTTTCATTCTCTTTACAGGCGTTCCTTTCGGTGCTTACAATCAAACCGGCGCTTCGACCTTAACCTCATTTAGCTTGATTTCAGAGAAGGAACCGAGATATATAAACTGTGGAGAGGTTGGTACCATATTGTTCTCACATCCCCTCCTTCCGAGCGGCTCTGAATCTCTTTGAATCACCACCCACAGAAACTCATAGACATGTGTCGCCGACGACAGTAAGTAATCACATCTTCCGAACAGGCTCTTCCGTAAACCTCATGATTTTCCCCAGTGTTGCCAACAACTATCGCCGTTGCGGACATATCTTGCAGCTGGTGCGCAAAAGGTTGCCGTCACCAGAGGCCGTACTAACAATCGATTTGTTCCGCAGCCTGACACCGTGGTATTGTGGTATACATTATGAAACCTGAGTTTAGAATGACGCTGTAGCCTCAAGGTCGTGTATAATTGGCAAAACTGGAAGTTCAGCTCCTACCACCCCCGAGACTGCCTGCCTCCTCAGTGCAGCCAGAGGTGTGCCCAGTAGTGAGTGTCCTAACCAACTTTCAGCTCTGTTCATACATCATGACTCACGAAAATTTCCTCGCGTTCCTTTCACTCCTACTTATTTCTTGTAAACTCCCACCTCGCCACATGGCATCAGCCGAGCTTACCCGGAACAATACTGTGCGAGAATTTTTACGGGTGCTTGAGGTTTATCACTGACACTACCACTCATTTCTCAGCTCGCCATATTGATGGTTTATGCCCGAGTTGTGCCATTGCCGCGGGAACGTACACATGCTACTACTAGTAGCTGATGTCCTTCCCAAATGATTCTCTTGTAGGCTAGAAGTAATTCTCTTATACCTCAGGCGGCTGATTGACTACACTCATCATTCTCTGACTCTGCCTGACAAAGTCCACAAAGTCCTTGACCGGTTGACTTGGAGAAGTTGTGCATTCTAATTTGCGCCACAGTATATTGAATATCAGACTGTCATGTAACCTCCTTCCTTCACGGTCTGAAGCCTCACTCGCTAATCATGCATAGCTTAACAAAGAATTTCTAGAAGAAGCCCACACCCGGCGCTGGAGAGGCTTGATCAATGGGCGGCTGTCTACCTCCAGTCTTCCGTGGGATTCAGACTTCGACTTCGACATTTGAGCCCGAAAGATCGACATTGTCGACAAGTGCATAGATCGATTATCCCCGTTCCCATCGCGAATATCTGGTACCACGGGGCAGTCCATCACCTTCGTGAATCGCGGCCTGATGTGACTCCATATATTCACACCAGAGTTACAAGCAAGCACATGAAACGAAACCAGATTCTGCACCTCAATCCACACACAGATTGTCCCTTCTTCTCGACGCCCTACCCTCGAGGAACATGGACAGATCGAGCTACTCAAATCTCGCCATAAATGTCCCCACCCCGGTCTAGGTGAGTACGCAACTCGCCGTCGGAGAAATGGATGACCAGAACCAACATCATATCACAAATTAGATTCACTACAAATCGCCTCGCTTACGGGCGTGTATGTGCTCGTCGTACCACCACATCGCCCGCCTGCGGAACACAAGAGAACCCGATGTTCGCGTCGAAGCCCGAGTTGAACAGGAGCGCCGAATCCACGCTGAACAAAGGTCTTCAACCTCTCCTCGAGTGCACTACCGGGATGTCGGACGAGGATGTGTATTAGGTCTGGGGAGGAGGGGGTGCTGGAAGTGGGTGAGGGGAAACGATGGCGGATGAGCCGGGCTTCGTGGGAGGTGAGGGCGGATTGGAGTTTGTGTTGAGAGAGGGAAGCGAGAGAGCATGGTTTTGGTTTTGGGAAGTGCTCGGAGCGTTTAAGCCATCTATGGCCGTCCTAGAAATCTATTTGGAATTCTTTTGGGAGGCAAGCTTGCAAGGTGCGTCCCAAGCTCTTCTTTTCTGCAGATATCAAAGAACCTAGGATGACGATGGAGTTTAGAGACGTCCAAAAATAAGAAAGACTGACCGACACACCGAAGATAGTCTATGTCTTTATACGCAATAGAATCTAGATCTACGCGATAACCACCCTTCTTGAAGTTTTTCCGAAAGCCAAGCACCTCCGAAAGAAATCTACAATTCCTAGCTTCTCAACTTCAGATTATCCGGGAGTTGGAAAAATCGGCACTGAATATGGCAGCCGCCATTTTCCCACTGCTAGTACTGTACCATTTCGTTCAATTCGAACACAGGTGTGACCTGTGGCCCTGTGTTCGAAATTACCTGTGACTTCTGCCAAATTTCGGACATTCGAAAATCTGACCCACCCAAGGACATAGATAGATTAAGGCTGTGATTGATCGAAGTCTAATAGAGATGAAAGACGTTGTAGAAAGGCCGGGAAAGGGTCAGAAACCGGGTCAAAATCAGGGTCCACAATGGCACAATCTGAACAACTCATCATGATTTTTGATTACCTTAATGATGTCAGTTATGTATGTCATTGACATAGATTTACTGATTGACTATTCCCTGTCAGTCACCACTGTATTCCAGGAAAGTAGTGGTAAACATACTCTGTGTGTGGCGCCGGTTGGCGGGTATCATCGCATGTGTATCACTCCAGGTTTTACGTGCAAAAAAGACTCTGAAATGACAGGACCAAATTACATACACGCCATTAGGATACTGCAAGCGGAAGATGCAAGTAGCGTTCAGAAGATCTAATTTCACAACACTGATATAACCACGGCATGGCCGACATCGTTCGCATCCAAAGCCCACCTTCTGCATTGTCTCAGATAGTGTGTGAGCCACCTAAATGCAACCTAAATGTTACCCATGGCGACGCATGCCATTTTTCCATCCTCCAAGTCACCAAATGCTGTATCATCTGGAAAGTTCATCAGCATCACAGTGGCGTAACGTTCCGAGCGCTTGTCCCGGTGCCAATGTTACTGAGTGTTGTTATATCAATGTAAGACATTCACGCACCTACAGGATCGATAAAAGATACACATTTTGGTCGTAGTGTTGTAACGGAAGTTATCGAGATACGGTTGAGGCAGACACTGCGTGAACGGTGAAATGAATTATGAGCGACAATGGGGTATTAGACATTAGGGTCAACGTTCAAACACATCAATTTTGGAGCACCATGATGGGTACGCGGGAGAGCAGAGTGTCCTGAAGTGCTGTGGCAAGGGAAGAGTGACAGTCGGGGTCAAATGAGAGAACCGGGTTTACATCTTGAGAGGGTATCCCGATCCCGATCTTTACAAATTGCGTCTCTATATGGCCACATACGTCCACTCAGGTATCAAGGTACATCATTTGGAGGGTTTGACGACATGGTACGCGCATTGAAGTGGTCCATATGACGGTACAGCCCAAATAGAATTTGTCAACACTGCCGTCAGTGTCTAATGTCAACGTTGGGAATGCTGCGGCTGTGATAATGAATAGCAAACTGAAGAGAACAAGATTAAACTGTGATATCAGTCACACCGGAAGTCTGCAATGAAGTGCCAGAACTGCGGTCAAAACCGCCAGCGGTAGGGTTGGAAGCACGGTTGCCACGGTGGATTGGGAAACTCATGCGGTTCTATTTTTGGGAACCGCACGTGCGGTCCTTGAGTTAGGCCATTTATCGTCCATACAATTAAATGGCCTAACTTGCCATCAAGAAGCACATATGGTAGTATCTTAGGTGAACTTGAACAAGCATCGATCGATGTGTATACCTCCTTATCGACTCCATCTACTCCGTTCACTATACTCCTCTGCTGAAACTGCTACAAGCGGCTCACGTATGTAAGTCGTACCACTTTCTCGTCATTATGCCATATTTCAAGTCTGGCAAACTTTCCTCTCCACATCTAAGGCTCCAACCCTTTAGTTTGTTTACCGTTTTTAAACGGTAAAACCGTTTACTTTTACTATTTAGTTTGCGACCGTCCGTAAACGGTAAATAACCGGTTACTAAACAGTAAATTGATGGATTACGTGAGCAAGGCACGACGAACATGTTCGAATCTTTTCGAACTCCCATCTTTTGTTCGTTGACATTGCCCAGGTAACAATCTCTATTGTGAACTTGAGATGATGGCATCATCTCAAGTTCACAATGTCAACCAAACGTCAACAATGCTCCCTCCTCTGCTCCAAACTCAATACGACACATTATATCTGCTGGAAGAGCTTGATGGACAACCAGCAGGCCTAATAAATGGGGCTTGTGCACGATACGTGGCTACAATGGTGCTTCTTGAACACTGCCGCTGACATCTCATTTGTTGCTTTCATATCAGTAGTTTCAGAATCCCGCTACCTCATCTGTGTTTTATAGCAAGGAATCTCATCAAACATCACCTTCCGCACGAAGTACGAGAGATATCAAGGTGGCCTGAATTAGCGGGAAGTTGCACATGGTATGTGGCTACGATACTGCTTCTTGAACTCAGCACTAACGTTGCATGTCCTTCTCTTGCACCAAAGTTTCAGAAGTCCCAGTGCCATATCCCGACAAAGACCAACATCCCCCCAAACATCGCTTCCCACATGGACTCGTTTACTTCCAAAAGCTTCATGTGCCTGTGCTCACTGTAGCGCCCGTTTCCCCAGCCACTGCTCTGCAGCTGGAATCGGTTCAGGCGCTTCATTTCTGGGAGGGGCCTTGGAGCATATAGGAATATTATACATAGATTCCTGAAGACCCTCGACATCGTTCACAAGCGGTTTCAACACCGTCTGCGACATTACTCCTAATCGGGTAACAAAGCCGCGGCCTGAGCCTAAGCCGGCCCAAGCTGGACCTCGGCTTGGGCTCGCGGCCCAGGCTTGTATTTCGACGAGCCCAAGCCCCTCAAAGCTGAGCCTAAGCCCGGGCTTTGAGGCCGAACTGGGCCTAGCACACCACTACTCCAAATACGACTTTTCGGCACGTGTATAAGGATTATCTTTTTATTGCTTCTAAGGCGATGGCAAGTGCATATGGCGTGTAAGGTCGGGTGTATCATGCCTGACGACAATTACCATCTAGAAACTGCTGTTCTTGGCAGAACACATTTGATCAGTAAAATGTCACTCTTTGGGCGCCCATCCCCACGAGCGCAGCGGCGCCCTTTCTAATTCGTACATCTCGATTTATGATATCATAGGTATGGCTTGCTGTCATCCTTCTTTGATCCGTTACTTATAGGCACTTACGAACAACTGCTCAGGGCTGGGGTGTGCCATAAGTACTAATTTCAACGACGCCACGTGTCTTTCACTCTTGTATTTACTTGTCACGCCCAAAACACCTTGAACCACATGCCGCCCTCCATGCAGACCGTCGGGCGCCCAAACATGACTTCATACACGATACCACACCAGCTTAAAATGGTATCGAATGCATATGCCGTCATTCTATGCCCTCGTCACTGTCCATATGCACCCATGTGCCCTCATTACTGTCTATATGCCCTTGTCACCGCCCATATGCCATCATCACCGCGTAATGGCCATGTTGTTCGCGTTAGTCCCAACTATGTGTCTAAAAACACCACAACAACTTCGATGCCCCTTGGGCACCAGTGGGTTTCATTTGCAAGCGTTTCTTTCGGTATCCACAATCGAACTGGAACTTCGACCCCAAACTATGGGTCTAAAAACACCACAACACCTTCGATGCCCCTGGGGCACTCGCTGGTTTCATTTTCTGTGCAAGCGTTTCTTTCGGTGTCCATAATTGAACTGGAACTTTGACCATGACCTCATTTAGAGAAGGAAACGAGATATATAACCTGTGGAGAGCTGGTACCGTACTGTTCTCACAACCCCTTCTTCCCAGCCGGCTCAGTATCTCTCCGAACTACCACCACAAAAACTCATAGACATGTGTCGTCGACGACAGTAAGCAATCACATCTTCCTAATGGGCTCTTCCACAAACCTCATGATTTTCCCTCAGTGTCGCCAACAACTATCGCCGTTGTGGACATATCTTGCAACTGGTGTGCAAATGCCAAAAAGCTACCGTCACCAGAGGCCATACTGACAATCAACTTGTTCCCCAGCCTGACATCGTGGTATTGTGATATACCTTGGAAACCCAGGTTTAGACTGACGCTTAGCCTCAAGATCGTGTGTAGCAGCCGTTACTGCAAGTTCAGCCCCTACCATCCCCAGGACTGTGTGCTTCCGCAATGTAGGCAGACGTGTGCCCAGTAGTGAGTCTGCTATCAATCTTTTCGATGCGTATATCATGACTGACCAAATACCACCTCGTGTTGCTCTCCCTTCTACTATTTATTTCAATCTCTATCACGAATTCTCTAATACCTCGCCACACGTCAGCCGAGGCTACCCGGAGCAATACTGTGGGGGAACCTTTATTAATGTTTGATGTTTTCTCACTGACAATATGACTCATTTATCAGCTCCTTATATCGACAGTTTATGTCCCAGCTGTGCCACTGCCGCAGGAACTTAGGGAGCCTATATCGGCTACTAGATGGCTTCCTTCTTCCTTGCCAAATGACTCCCCTGTAGCCTAGACGAGTGGTTCAACACTTGCCGTCCGGCAAGGTCCACAAAGTTATTGACCCCTTGTTTTGGACTACTCATGTGTTCTGATGTGCGCCACAATATATTTAGTACCAGACTGTTATGTGACATCCTCGCTTCATGATATGATTGACACTCGAGCCTCACTCGTTAGGCATGCAGAGTTTAATGAAAATTTTCTAGAAGCCGCCCACATTTGGCGCTGGAGACTTGATGAATGTATGGCTGTGTACCTCCACCGTGCCGTGGGACTCGGACTTCGCTTCGAGAAGGCTCTAATTTGGTATCACAGAAGCAAATTTTCTACATAGACGCTACAGTACAAGGAAATACATGAAACGACGCCCAATCCGCAATGGTTCTTCTCTCGATGGCTCTCGTTCGGTATTCTCAATTCCTACTGACTCTCCAGGACCACCTTATCTTGATGTCCACGTCAACGCGAAGTCACCTTCCAACCTCCATTTCGCCACCCTTTTTCTCCTTTCAGCCTCTTCCAACCAACGCTCACACCCTAACGAAGATAGAACTTTCCGAAAAACCAGTTAGTACCGCGTATCTTAGATGATCAAGTACATAGATCGTTATTCTCAAACCTGGCTGCAAATATATCTTTCCCTCGAGGCATTCCATCACCTGATGAAACCCGGACCCGAAGCGAATATCATTTGTATCACGAAATGGAAACAACTACAAGATACAGCACACCCATCCAGGGTTATGAGCGGTACATGCAATCATCCAGAGCTTACACGTAAAAAAGAACACACGAAACGAAACCAAAAAGTGCTTCTCAATCCGCCATGCTTTCGCCTTAACATTCGCCCTCCACGCGAACTTGCCCTCCTTCTCACCTCCCTTACCCTCCACAAGCTTCTCCCACCCAACACTGACGCTTTCCGCTCCCGTCTTCACCTTCACCTCCTGCCCATCCCTCGTGTCTGCCAGACCCGCAGGCTTCCTCAGAATGACCTTCGCGCGCTTGTCGTCGACGGTGGGCACGGCGTCCCACACGACGAGGTCACGCAGGGCGAAGGAGTGCCTATTGTGGATCGTGATGGAGGTGCTGTACGTCGTGGTGTTTTGAGCCCCGGAGAAGGCGCCTGCGCCGGATTTGGAGGTGCGCGATGTGCGCGAGTAGGTCACCTTTGTGGCGGCGTCGTCACCGAGGGTGCAGGAGAAGGTCTCGCCGGTGCTTACATCCTGTTGGGAGCTCAGTTTCAGATGATGAAGAAAGAGAGAAGTACTTACGTTGATAGAAGTATTGGAGACGTAGCTGTCGTCGAGGATGACGCTCACCGGGCCCGCAAGGAGGCGGTACTCGCTACTATTCTTGACTTGGCACTATACCCCAACGTCAGCAAAACCACTATACACAGAAAGTGAAAATACACACCTGCAAATACACCCTCGGCTCAATCCTAGGAATAGCCACATACGTGATCGCCGCCTCAAACGGCAGGACTGCGACAGAGACCTGGTGCTCGATTCCGTCGGAGGGGACGTTCGACGCTCCCGCAATGGAGAAAGAGAGCGCGATGGGTGTCTCGGTGACGAAGGTTGCGGGCTCCGTGAGCGCATCCGAGGCCGTGATCTCTTCGGAAGTCTCCTCGACCTCCGGCGTAATGAGTTGACTGATCGACGCTCCGAAAGCACTCATGATGTTTCCTTGAGACGACGACGCGCCGATGCCTGGGGGATATGTGCTGCGTAATCGTCGGAGTTCTTCATCTGCGGTAGAAATCCGGCTGGGACTAGCTGATGTGAGACCGAGGCACGCCATGGAGGTGAACCCTTGAAGCGGCGCTGCAGCAGCGCCGGACTCGGGTGCAGTCAACCCGTATTTTTTCAAAGCCTGAAGGGCCTGCATCTGTGCTTCGAGTTTCTGTCTGTACAAGCTGTGTCGTTGCTGGAGAAGTTGTTGATGACGATGGTGTTGCTGAAGCATCTGCGCCATCCGTTGCTGTAACAGGGCAGGATTCCGCATCATCGGGGGCACGGGCATGTTCCTGTTCACTTGCATGGTTCGATTGGGCGGAGGTAATGGCATATTGACGTTTCCAACTAGACCTCGGGGCCGCAGCTTGACTGGCATGAGTTGTGGTAGGTGTTTGGTGATGATATCAGAGGACATGGTGCTCAACGTCAGCGAAGTGTTGGCCCAGTCCTCGCCGGTGCTTTGGATGACACATGCGCGGTACTGAAGCAATATAGACGAGGAGGGCTTGCCGTTTTCGGTGTTGGCGTGCAACTCATACATTGGTGTCCAGGAGACGTTGCTTACAACTATAAGGGTGTATTAGAAGAGAATTGTTGGGGACGAGGAGAGACGCACTATATGTGAGCTTGAGCTCGACAGTGCAGGCGTTGTCTGCGCCTAGGACGATGCTGACTTTGCCCCGGGTGTCTCCTTTCTTGGAGACCTTCCTCTCAGTCTCCCGCTTGATTTGGCGATCGACAACAATGATTTTTTCGTCGAGTTCGGTGACCTATATGTAGGCTAGTCAACGTCCATAGCTCAATGAAAATAATTGAAATGATTACCTCGTTCGAGTTCTTGCGGCTCTGCTCTACCAAGCTTTCGAGGAACGTGCTCATCTGGGACGGCGTAACATGCTCGCCCGTCAGGTTCTTGGCATAGTTCACGAACAAGTCGGCCTCGTGCTCTCTGACGCGCCTCTCACTCTCAAGCCCACGCTTCTTGACCTGTAGCAGGCGTATGATCTCCGAGGCGCTGTCGGGTACATAATCCCTGCTGACACCGATGGTGCAAGCCACACGCGCCTTGCCAAGCCCAGATACACGCACAGAGTGCGTGTCTATTGAGCCTGGAAGCCCGCGAATCTCAACCTTCGTCCGGCCAGCCTAAAACCTCGTCAGTTGGGTGCTGAAGAGGTGTCTCGGCTACAAGATTTACCTGTATAGTATTCAGAGAGAAGTTACGGACGATTTCTGCCTTGGAGGACTTGAAGATTGTCACCGACTTGATGGTGTGGTCGGGCGCGTACAACCTAATGGTAGGGGTGGTAGACATGGTAGACAACGATGAAAGAGATGATGGTAGGATGTGTAGTGCTCATACAGCATTGTGGCAACAACTTTATAACGGTCGTAATTCCGAGCCGGGGGTAGGCGGGGGGTCCGAAGTACGTGTAACAGGATATATGGCCAACTTGGGTTTTGGTTCCGCTTTAGCTTGGATTATTGCGGTCCCGAAATGATTATGTAATCACTAAAGCCTTTGGGCTCAATTTCAGTTGCCATTCCACTGGACATTTCGATGCGGCCACCTATGACTTGTTGACGAGGAGCTTTAGCTTCCTATATTGTTCTAGATCCCCCAGCCAACGCCTGACAATATTCACACACACTGTTGCACGCCTCTCCCCCTCCGCTCAACCCAGAGCTCCAGCGCGTGGTCGCCGAATGGAGAGCCCCGGCAGCGAAGGACGTGCTGCTTTAGCAGCACGAAATCAAAGCCCTCCTATTCGCGCATCTTCGCGGGGCCTGTAGCGAGCGTCGCCGAAACGGAGAACGCAGTGCGTGCGGGGATCGTGTCGAGAATGCCTACGAGCCATGGTACATCCTGCGGGACCGTAGTTGCACCCAGGATGACGTTGAGGGACAGGTTCACATTCGGCATGAACTAGAATGGAAGTGGCTGCATTTCTGTGTGGGTATGAGAACCATTAGAAGGATTTGGGCGGAGTAGCTCATCTTACCGACAGGATCGAACTCCAGCTTCACGGTCGTGAGGCGCGCATCAGTAGCATCGATGAGGCTCGTGGTTGCCGAGAAGGATGGCTTTTTGTACCACACCTTCAGTTGCAGTGTGTGGAGCTGGTCCACAGGCGAGGGATGCGGGGGCGAGGCCATTAGTGGTGCGATGTCCCTCCGGACATCAAGATGCAGGGGCACGCGTGAGGGAAGGGGGGTGCGGGGGGTTGTGGATGCTGATCGACTCCGAGCGCTGCGCCATCGGTCTAGTGGTAACATGATGAATCGACGGGTGCTCCAGCGCTGGGAACTGGGCTGAGAGTGTGATGAGCCCCGCAAAGCTCACCAGGACGATCCCAGGCCGGTCGATACTGGTGAACACCAGGGATTAGATAAGGCGTAGGGTTAGCTGGCGCAGGCACCTCTACAGGCGATGGAGCCAGAGCTCGCAGACGTTGGGAAGACAAGGAAGGACGCGCTGTATCAGGACCTCCAACTCTGGATAATCCACCCCTGACGCAACTCGCTCTATGTCCAATTTAAAGGGGCCGATAGACACCGTGCGGATGTAGGCCGCAAGTTTTGAGCGGGGGAGCATACGGTGTCGATTATTCCCGTAAGAGTTATTGAATCTTCAATAATTTTTTTTTTCGGAGAACGTCGCCTGCGCTCAGCGCCATATACGGAGGGGCGTGCGGTGCTCGGATTCGAATGGGGCGCGTGTGGACATGGGGGTAACTCAAATGCTTACGGTGGTGTGATGCGTGCGTCCTCACGTAGACTCGCTACCAGTCCCGTACGCCGAGGTTTGCTTTTGTTTATCCCCACAACAACACCACAACAAAAGCACCTCTGCGTAGGGACTGGGAAGAACTCCTGCGATTTAGGCGAGTCCCCCCAGCGTGACACGGGACTTAGAAAAAATCAGCCTCCAAAGTGCCATCAACACTGAAATTTCACTTTCAAGCCTCCCTCACATATTTTAGCAAAATTACATTAATAGTTAAATGGTAGATACATATGATCTCTAATGGAAAATCAAACATACCGGGGCCTGAGTAACCATAATAATTTATACAAGAGAATTTTGCATATCGGAGTGAATACAGGCAATTCAAGGTCGACGGTGATGCCAAAGGTATCCAATTGCATGGAAAAGAGTAGAAGCGATCAAATTTGAGCTCTAGATAACCAAAGGGGGCAGTAGTTTGAGCCAGAGGACAAGTTCGAGCACTCGTCGAGCATGCAACATTCTGCTGTGTCACACATCATGTTCAAGTAAAAAATTGTAAGCCAGGCAGTGTTTTGGAGCCAAGTAAGCATCACTAGATATAGTTCTCATTTACTTGAGAGATTTAGAGGCGAGATATTAGCCATGAGCAGTCAAAAATTTCCAAGATACAGTTCCAAGAATTCTAGCTGAAAGCGGCGGCCGGAGAGGAAGAATCACGGAAAAATGTCGCGTGAGTATCCAACTTATGTATAGAAGTCAGTCAGGTAGCAGAATAATGGCAAATAGAGGATGAAGAAAACAGGTAGTTGAGGACGATGATCAGAGAGGAGACGACATGAGGGAAATTTGGCTAAGTCCAGTGTGACAAACCGTGACTCGCCAAAAATCAAGGAGTTCCTCCCAGCCGCTTCGCACGCAGCCTGCGGAGTTCGAAGCGGTTGGTGACGAGCCTAGTCCTCACGCGTTAGCATGATAATTAAAATTATGTAATATAAAGTAATATAAATAATTCAAATCAATATCTTGAACTTGGACTCACTCCTGTTGAATTTGCTCACTGGGCATCGTGTCCCACCGCAATAAGTGGTTAGCCACATTCAAACGCTGTGTCGCGCGTACCTCGTATTCTACTCCATCTACTATTTCTCTCGCCTGAACAGCCAGAGCTTTGACCCTGTGAGAGCATCACACAAGGAATAACCCCACAGGCCTTCACTGTTTTCCAGCGCTGGAAACAGTCAAGTTCGAACTTGACGGCGGAACTATTCCCTTCTCTGGATGGTCTCTTGACGACACCGCCGTATCTTTGACTTCAAGATCATTGGTGGTGGACGTAAATCCAGAGTGTCTGGGTACCAAAGCGCGAGCCTCGAGGAGCTAGCTGCATGTCCGCAATCATCTAACTGCCATAGTACATCCGCAGCGGTGGAGTCTAGGCATCCCAAGCGTGGCCCACATAAGCCTCTCCAAAGGAAGGATAGACTGGCAGTTTTTCGGCCACACTTTTTACCTCCCTATATCAGTCGATTCCTCGCAGTGAAGACCGCCATACTCTTCATCGCTGCAGTTGCGTTTGCTGCTTCTCCGGAAGCTCGTAGCAAGGTGATTTCATGGAAGGTGTTATCGCTATGTATGACAGAGAATCATGAACCAGAGGCCCGCAGCATGGTGATTGCATCGCTATGTGCGACAGAAACTCATTTTCTTTCGCAGATCTACCATGAGGAACCCCGCAGCAAGGTAACTTTACGCATGTCGTATCGCTACGTACGACAGGAACTAACTTTCTTTCCCAGATTTACCGTGAAGGACCGCGTAGCAAGGTAATTACTTCATTTAGGTGGCGTCGCTACGTATGACAGATATTCACTTTCTTTTTCAGATCTGCCGCGAAGAACCCCGTAGCACGATGATTTTATTCAGGTGGTGTCGCTAGTTCGGACGACTGAAACACTTAATTTCATGCAGATGACATCGCTATGTGTGACACTGGAGATTCCCTTTCTTTTGCAGATCTACAGCGAAGAACCCCTCAGCAAGGTGATTTTATTCGGGTGGTATCACTACGTATGACAGAAACCCACTGTCCTCATTTGCGGATCTATCGCGAAGAGCCAGAAGCCCGCAGCAAGGTGATTTTATGGTGGTATCGCTATATACGACACGAACTCACTTCCTTGTGCAAATCTCCTACGATCTTTTCAGTCCGACGGCTGTATACGAGACTCACCTTGCCATTGAGTGAGTTTATTTGAACTTGGGGTATTGAGCTCACGTCTCCAGTAGAACTGACGGCTCCGTGAGACCCCCCGGCCAACATATCGTGAACAAACGTAGCAGGGGATCCATCATCGATAAAGTCAAAGGAAACAATATGTATTGACGAGAGCGTATGAACATCTGTTACGACAATCTACAGACGGGTTATTGTGCAAGGAACGTGCAGAGAATCAGCTCGACGACGTCAAGCTCGGCCTACAATATGCAGTAAGCAGGAGTCGAAATCTTCCGCTGGAGATATCACTTACTAGGGCAGGTTCCTGCAAACACCAGTGCACCCAGTTCCTTCGCCACAGCACCTACAGAGTCCCTGCGGAACTTGTCGTAGAAATCATACGCGTCGACAACTTTGCCAGTACAGTACGTCGCTGTCATACTGAAATGCGTGGCTGTCCCTCCACAGATGCTCATCACCCTAAACTCCTCCGTATAGGCCACGAGCTCAAAACCGTCCAAAACGAGAGGACCCTTGTGCAGGGAGAATCGGATGACAGAGTGCGTCGGGGAACTGTAATAGCCAACGAGCTGCTCGGTGAAACTGGAATTGCCAATGGCAGCGGTACGTGTAGAACCAATTGTGTTGTCTTTGCCGTGTGTGGAGTTCAGCGGGCCTATCTATACCAATCGTTAACAAGAAACTGACGCGTAAGATAATGGAAAGTCAACTTACATACCACTCAGAGTGGAAGAATGACCCCGTTTTGTTGATGAATTCCCTCGCTGGGACGTTGAACTGCCAAACGTTGGATTCGAACCCAGAGTAGGTTCCTTGAGGGCACGTTGGATCGTCTGTAATAGTCTGGGGTTGAGCGATACTTTGAGCCCTCGTGCTCAAGGATAGCAACAGCGTCAAGGCAATGAAAACAGTATGAGTGAACATAGTGGGTGATCAGTGTGGGGTCAGTCTGGAGTCAGCTGGAATGAATCTCGCATAATTATATGTCCATATAAACAGAAGCGAACAGAACGATGGAGATGACAGCTGCTCCCTGCATCATTCCAAACCTATTAAATTACATTATCCACTGGCAGTTCAAGTTTACAAATAAGGCTTAGGCCGTACCTGGGGCCTTACGTACCGAATTATGAATAGGATATCAAAGTTTACAGCCCCCTTTACATGAGCAAAGTTGTTCCAAGTACGAACGACAAGAAGGCGTCGACACGACAGCCTGTGAGGCTTGAGCTAGCCTACTCGACTCCTTCATGCTGCCCACCCCGCCACCTCCTCCCCACAACCCTCTCATTCTTCCTCGCCCACTCGAAATCATCAAGGTAGAATCGGGCGCAGGGCGAACATCATCGAGCTTGTGGTTAGTTTCAAAGAATGCGTATGGACAGCACGTATTGAGAGTCGTAGCACGGCTGAAAACCATGAACGCAAAACGCTGCCATTCCGGCTTCTTAAGCAGGCCATAACCCGGACGTCGCCCTAGGAATAATCGGTGTGCGGCAGCTATCGTTAAACACGGATATAAAGTCAACGTAAGAACGGTGGTTCCAGCTATGCATTTGCGGCCGGCCGCATCCTTGATAGTAATACGGTCTTCGAGACAGAAGAGTCTGCAGTTGTAGGTCGTCGCCTTGAGCGCAGGCTAGAAGGGCATTTAAAAGGCAGCTTCAGTAGAATGTCACTGGCAGGTAAAAGCTCCCTACAGAACCCCAAGGCTTCCTATCGTATAGAGCGGCCATGAGCTCCAGTGCTACGAGCCGCCTCAAAGTATGCCATCATGTTCAGGTACGGCAGCTTCTTGATTGGGGATTCCTCGTCGCCATTGGCAGTGAGGTCGTGAAAAGCAAGTGGCTCCGACATTATGTAGGGAAAGCTAGGGGAAGGGAGTTGTTTAGAACAATCATTGTTCAACAGTTGATTTCGTTCGGCGTTATAAACGTGCTGGGCGAAATCGAAACAGGCGAGAGTTGGTCAAGATGAAAGTTGGATGAAAGTCGAACGCCAACTTGAACGTCTGATCAGTGCTTGTGTCGGTCCAACTCCCGCGCTACATCAATGACGCGACTTGTCACACCACGCTCATCGTGACTAGAACGCTGGAGTGTTTTAATTTACTAAATTTGTCAATTTGTCCGATTACCATCTTCGGCCGAAACCTTTCTTCTCGTTCTTTGACCTTTAAGCAGCCTTTCATTCTCAAACCCAGGGCCCACAAAACTCTGGCTCTGCTCCTAGGTTATTCCAGGGCCAGGGTATGAGCTCAGGAAACAACTTTCAAACGACGTTGAGCTGCGCCTCGACCTTATGCACATCGCGTTCCCAATTTCAAACTTCTGTTTCCGGATCAGGGCCTCATCGAACGCTGAGAATTAGTCTCACTTCTTTTCAAGCCTTCGTCGAGTCTACGCCTTTAAATTTAACGACAAAAATGGATATACCTACGTTTCTTAGCGCGTCCTTGTCAAGTTCAAGTCTTTGACCCCGACGAGCCAGCAAAACCACAACTACCATGGAGCATCTCTTGGCCATGAGTGGGAGAATAATCCCCTCGTAGATCAGGGTGCTGGTGAAATCGTATCTGAGAGATTTGCTAAGCTCGTTCTACTGTCTTCCGTCGTTCCAGCCTTCTTACCATCGAGCTAGTCGTAGAACCCCTGGAATGTGATCAGCGGCAATGCCCGCACCGACGCTGGTTCATTTACATACGCCGTTCAAGTGTCTGCTCCAGTAGTGTTTTATCTCCCATCAGCCCAGATTTGCTCGACAAGGTGCCCGGTGAGGGAGCCCTGGTCAGGACCGAAGCATTTTCTAACGTCGCGGGCCTCGTCACGTATGTTTCTGACTTGAGGGTCAAGCGACCATGGACGTTGAGAATAATTACACAATCGTATTACGAACAACCGTTTTTGCCCCGCCCTTGAGAACCGTCTCCTGAGGCATTCAACACTCTCCGCCGGATTTTGTCTTATGATGGATGAACAAACGAATTATTTGAGCTTGTCGCGCCCCAACTATCTATATATACAATCAATAAATTAAAAATCGTCGTCGTCGTCCGAGAGGAAGTCTCTCAAAGACCCAACAGAGGTAGTTGACTCTGTTCCCGACTCCGAAGCATCACTGCTCGAGCTCGACGAAGCTTCGTCGTAATGAGAAACATAGTCCGAGCCGGAGTCGTCACTGTCAATACCTTCAAAGTAGTCTGCGATTTCCAGGTTGACTTGGATCAGGCCTGGCTTATGTTGTAATTCAATCCCAGGGAATGATAGAGCGAAGGCATCACCATCTGACACGGCCAAATCGTGAGGTAATGCAGCTGAGATAGGTGGAAGTGATGTATAGAATGGATGGGATATGACGATTTCGCGGAGATGTTTAAGTTTTGGAAAGGCGGCCTGGGCCAACGGCTGCGTCCACGCAACACTTGGAAGGCCCCTTCTGTAGTTTGGTGGGCGTGCTCTCACCGGCACTATGTCAAAGCATCTGACCATGGGATGAGTAATGTTGAGAAAAGAACTATAGGGATACAAGGTGAGATGCTCAAGAGTTGGGCATACGTCAAGGATCCGTTGTATCGCTGGGCTATCTCCCTGAAAGAACCCCTCGCCCGAGTCAAGGAGAAGGAAGCGCACATGGCACCCACATCGTTTTAGGAAGGAAACTAATGATTCGTGTCGGAGGTGCCATGACCTGGAACTGGCAAGGAAGGCCCTACGGAGCTGAGGCGCAAGCAGGAGTTCGAGCAGGGGGGCCAGGCGATACGCGTGATAATGCACGGTCGCAGTGATGAAGAGGTCTTCTAGGATGGGAAGGATAAACGGTGTCTGAGCATCGGGTATGAAAGACTCTGGTGAATCTAATCCTTGGAGGATGATGGAGAGCGACAGTAGACTGTTGTGAGTACAGCCCAGCAGGGACAGGATTGTGGGAGTGATGTTGTTGAAAGAAAGGTGTGTGATGCTAGATGTGAGCACAGGAAGAGATGCAGTTGAAGGCAGTGCATAAGAGGACAAAAATTTGAATTGTTGGAGAGAAGGGCAAGTGTCAACAATCTTCTGGATGTATCTGGTGAATGAAACACCATATCGAGGGCCAACGAACGTATCGATAGTGATACTCCTAACGAGAGGTTGAAATTTGAAGGGATTCATTTCTAGGGTACGCAGGAAAACCGGAATCTGCGAGAGCGTGTGGAGCACGACGTCCGCATAAAGGAAGCTGATGCTAACTGCATGCCAAGATTTACAGACCCTTGAAACGGATAATTTTGTATCCATTGCCTGGGACCAAGGAGAAGGAGGGTCTGAAGAGTTAAATGTGTCGAGAAGGAACTGAGGAGCGATTGTGCGCTCGAAAATGATGGATATTATTTCGGGCGGAAGGTGCAGAATGTATTGGGTAGGCAACGGTGGCTGAAGTTCACAAATCATGTCAGTCCCTGAGCAAAGACTATTAGCAAGTCACTGACCAGTGAAATCGAGGATATTTCCATTGCTAATTCAACAATCGAGTCCTGGAGTCGGGTTCAAAATGTAACATAAAGAGTTTTGGAGATGTTGTCGCAGGACAATGAGGCAAGAGGCTCTCAGGCGTCAACCTCGAAATTGGCAACAAGAAAAAAACTTCAAAGAGGGACGATGCTCCAAGATGTGTGCGACAGAAATTTTTTGATGGGATAGATGCACGGAGGGAGGAAGAATGGTATATTGTGCACGTGGAAACCAGATAGAGAGGAGAGTCGGAGGTATAAAGCGTGTTGACTCTTGAGTGGTGCCGTGATGGTATCGATACCCTTTTTCCTGCCTATATGATCTCATAACAGCTGTCACTCAATTTTGAGAATAATTGTTTAGAATGATATATATGTACGGTGAAGGCGTGAGTTTTGGTCGTCAGGGTCGGATAGATCAGATCACCAACCGACATGCATTCGAACTGTAGATACGGATGTCGACTATCATCAGACATGCATCAAGGTTTGTTTTGGAGACCAGATACGGATTAGATAGGATAGTGGCAGTGCGGGTAGATAGCAGCCGGGCCAAACTTCACGGAACAACAGACCATCCTTGGAGCCTTCCTCCTCCATACGCGGTGACACGCGTGTGAGCACACTGGACTGCCGTCTCCAACGGAAGATAGAAGAATAAAATAGAATTACAATTATTTTTTTACCGACTCCGTCGTTAGGCCGCGTAATTGGGCTGATGTCAGCAGAATTGACTTTCAAGTTTGTACAACTTCCTGGTTCCAACCACTACCGTCCACGGCACCACCAATCAGGGATCCTGAAGCTCAAAGAAAGTTTGCATATTACAGCGGACTGGACGATGCAGAAGGGAAGTGCTAAGTAGTTTTTCGGGAGGTGTCCCATGAGTAGGGTCCCCAAAAGCCGTTGAATCTGAGGCGAGCATGGTTATCTGTACCGCGAGAGGGGGTGTCTCGCCACGGATGGAACCTGGGGCTGCTTGGGGAATGTACACGCTTCCCACTCTCGGTCATATATGCCTAGATTAATTTTACTGCCAGTGCGCCACTTATCGGCATATTGGTTATATGATTATGTACTCAAAGAAATTTATATCGAATCATCTATGTACACAATCAATCAAAAATCATTGTCGTCTGTGAGGAAGTCTCTCAAAGGCCCAACAGAGGCAATCGACTCTGTTCCCGACTCGGAAGCCTCACTGCTTGAGCTCGGAGAAGCTTTGTTGTGGAAATCATAGTCCGAGCCTGAGTCTGAACCTGAGTCCGACTCTGAGTCACTACTGATGCCCTGAAAGTAGTCTGGGACTTCCACTTCGATTCGAATCTGGCCTTGCCTATATTGTAAGTCTATCCCAGGGAACGACAGAGCGCAGGTATCACCATCCGACGCGACCAAGTCTCGAGGTAATCCAGCTGAGATACGTGAAAATGATGTGTAAATTGAATGGGATGTGACGATTTCGCGGAAATGCTCGAGTTTGGGAAAGGCGGCCTTGGCAACTGGCTGTGTCCACGCAGCCCATGGGCTGTACAGGCTTGCGTATGGTGTCATTGGGGCTATGTCGAAGTATTGGACCAGGGGATGGGTAATATCGATGACCCCGCAAGGATACAAAGCGAGATGCTTGAGATTTGGGCATAAATTAAGCATCTCTTGTATCCACATGCTCTCAGGTCGTTGCAGCTCCTCGTCCAAGTCAAGGAGAACGGAGCATACATGGCGACCACATCTCTCTAGAAACATGACTATTTCATTTTGCTTGGTTAACCCTGTCAAGTCGGCCCCAGATCCTGTGTTAAAGGAACCAGCGAGGGAAAGCCGACGGAGCCGAGGTGTATTCAGACATTAGAGCAGAGAGGTCAGGGGCCTGTATGGAAGAGGGGTTGCAGCGATAGCGAGGTCCTCTAGATTTGGCAGGGAAAATGGCGTCTGAATATCGGGGCCGAGCCACTCTGGTGAATCAACGGCTGGGAGGATGAGGGCGAGTGAAAGAAGGCTATTTTGAGTAGAGCCCAGCAGAGACAGGATTGCAGGAGTAAGGTCGTTGAAAGAAACACGTGTGATATTGGACGGGAGCGTAGGAAGGGATGTGGTCAGGGGCAAGGCATGAGGAGACATGGAGCCGATCTGTCGGAGAGAAGGGCAGCTGTCGACAATCTCCTGGATGTATCTGGTGAACGAATCATCGTATTGAGGGCCAACGAAGGCATGGATAGTAATATTTCTAACGAGGGTTCCAAATTTGGAGGGGTCCATCTTGATGGTACGCAGGAAGACTGGGATTTGTGCTAGAGTGCGAAAGGCAATGTCCTCATAAAGGAACCTGATGCCGACCGCATGCCAAGATTTACAAACTGTTGTAACGGATAACTTTGTATTCATTGCCTTGGACCAAGGAGAAATAGGACCATGAAAGTTAAACGAGTCAAGAAGGAACTTAGGAGCGATTGTGCGGTCGAAAATGATGAATAGTATTTCGGGCGGAAGGTACGGGCATTGTGTCTGTGACGGTGGCTGAGGTTATATCATATCAGTTCTAGTCAAAGGTCGCTATGTAAGTATAGTGAGTCACTGACCAATGGGACCGAGCGCATTTCCCTTTGTTGATCCGACGAGACAGAGGAGTTGAAGGTGAGGATCTGTAAGGATTTGCTAAATTCCCCTGAGCAGCCTCGAGCAAGTCGAGAATATAAACTTCACTGGGCGGCCAACTTGAAAGAAGAGCGCAGTTCTATCTTATCTATGTAAGTATAGCAGAGAGAATGGCTGAGAAGATTTTTGAAAGATGCCTGGGCGAAGGAGGTCTACCAAAGTATAAGTCCAGAAAACGAAAGGTGGACAGGTTGGCGTCGAGGATTGCCACGCATTCGTCTCCCGTAGCCAAACCTATCATATCACGTGTTGTTTTTGAGAGGAAGGTGATCCTTCAACTGTTACTGGGCATTGACCTCCAAAGATTAAACTTATCTCAACAACAGTCCTGCAGTTATACCTTACCACCCATTGCGGATCTTTGAAGCTTGAAGACAAGTTTAGGCCAATGTGTGCCTCTCACAAATTACGGCCCTGTGACTGTGCTCGGAACTTCAACTGACTCGGATGATTTACTAATTAGTCGTCCGAGTCCGCGTCCATCCACTGCAGTCGTCACTCGACTATCTTTGCACAGCATGGAGTAGGTATGTATCATGTGCTGCGGGATTTTAGCTACCGGCGGACAGGCAATACAAAGCGGAAGTACAAAGTGGATTCACAGACGACGGGTGAATAGCTACAGGTGAGTAAAAAAGAATTCCATCAAGTTGTACCTGCTCATTCCCTCTCCAGTAGAAATCCGTACAGGTGCTCGTTTTACCTTCGATTTCAACCATACACTCGGCATTGTTCCCCTCCGATTTCATGAGTGTTCCCGTCTTGTGCTGAGGCTCTGATTGTTGGATAGCAGTTGTCCAAGCCAGGAGCACGTTAGTGAACGAGTCCCGAGGCTGGACGGTGGGGTGAATGACGGGGGTGAACGCGGCCACCTATCATAATCCACAAAAACATATCTTTCTCATCGACTGCCTTGACCTTCCAAACCCGTCGCGCACTCAACGCCTCTCAATCAATGATTCAGTCTGCATGAACTAAGTACGCCCTTTCTCACTCAGTCCTCACTTCCTTGACAGGAATGTTGATCTTTGAACAGATCCCGAGTTCAACAACTCAATAACGATGAGTGTCGAAAAGTGATTGTTTAACCGCAATTTATCGCAATGGATATATTTTGTGGACGCTTGAAACCCTAGTCGAAGATCTTGTGGAGGACGGCGATGGGTTTGAGAGAAGACAGCTCGAGTCTGAATTAAGGTATGTTTATCTCGTCTTGTGCCTGCTCAATGTTGCTCTCTCGGGCAGTAGCCTGACTCACACCATCGGTACCAGCCCACCAACCTCGATACCCGCGGGCGCAAGATGGACACTTGAGCAGCTGAACTCACCGTACAGACACCAAAATGTCTGAGGAACACAGGGAGCCAGCGAATTTCAAGCTACGACAGCGAATAAAGTATGCCGTTAGCCATTCACTCAATGAAGTGTATTGACTCGAGGAATTTCACAGGCCTGAGCAATATACATATACAGAGGACAAGACGCCGCACGGACGCACGGGCTCAACGGACGGCACTGCAGCACCTCACGCACACGCTGGACGCGGCGTCAGAGTTCCAAGACGAAAGGATGCGTTGCACGGCTACTTCACAAGATCGAGGGGTACGGGTGCATCCCCACCCACATTTACGGGATAAAAGGCTGACGGCATCTTGATACCGGTATCTTCTACCGCCTCGAGATATGCAGGTAAACTCCAGTTTGACCCGCATTCTTTAATCGCTGCTGACCTGCCGCTTGTGCCCAGAATTGTCTCAAGTTCCTCAGATCATCGGCTGGATCCTTAGATAGGCCTTAAGGACGACGCGCAGGTCCTTGTGTACTTAATAAATTCGGCGTATACGGTATAGCTGCCAGTAATGTTTTCACACCTGTCACATATCCGTAGCCGCATGTCAAGACATTCTTCGTTTGCGAACACGGCCAATTTTATCCCTAAGCTGTGAGAACCATTCCATAGCACGCATGACGCGGTTCGTTAAGGTAAGCAAATAGAGAAACTCGCCAGCAAGTACTCCTAAAGTGATCAGTGATATGGTACGGCGTCAGACACTGGCGTGAAAGGCCACAGCCAAACGCCACAATCAATGCTAGACAAAAGGAAAAAGAGACGCGTCTACCTTGCCTGAGGCAGTCATGTTTTTCTCTTTCATCCAGGCTCTTGTATTTCCCTCCGCCGCTCTGAACCACATCTTTTTTACCTAGCTTGCTAAACCCGAGCTCGGTATCTATGATTGCCCACATCCTGGGGGTATTACCTGTACCGACTACAAATCTTTTACGGCTGTAGCGTCGATCAACTACACAGCATCGTGCGACCTATCGGCAAGGCACCCCTCTGCCGCCGTGTATCATTTTGTGGCCATGGCGGCTACCATCTCAAAACTGGTGATCCGCCACCGAATGCGGGACCATACTTGCTTCTGCTTCACATCGATGCTTCTGCGGTTGACGAAAAACGCCTTTGGGGTTGAGTTTGAGGAGTCTCGCCAGGGTCGGCTAATGGCAAGGGTCATTAGTACGTACAGCGGCCATGGACGATAAATTTATCTCCCGTTACATCCCAGAACTACTTCGAGAGTCGAGACTATTTTTATGCAATTCGCAGTTTCGAGGGATCCGAGTCAGCGGTAAGTGGGGGAACCATTTCATCATGATTTGACTCTGATTTCCCTCTCTCTTGAGGTTCAACAGCGCCGTCGAGACGATGTGAAGAGGCAACAACAGGAAGAGAAGAGCACGTATCGGCCGGGAAATTGAACGCCTCAGCAAGGAAAATGAACGCCTCCGCAAGAAACATGACCTCATCAAGGAACATGAACTCCTCAGCAAGAAAAATACTTCGCAGAAAGAATGAGGAGAATAAAAGCGGGGCCGCCCTCTATAGACATGAAATGAACATGCGATTCGAGCAGTAACCCACTTCCCCTCCGTTGTTCCAGTCAGATACATAGGCATTTTGCTTATCCAAGTCCGCCGTAGCGTTCGCCGTCGGCGGTCTTCCGTTGCGATTATTCTGTCCGACGATTTTATGTCAATATAGAAAGATCAATGTGGAGGCTAAAACCCTCTGTTGATCTATAGCTCCTATAGCTTCTATCCAGAATTTATGTCAAGTCTCCTTAGATCATCGGTTGGATATCTATAATCTCGGATGAAACGACTCGCAGCTCTACCCAGGCTCAAGTAGTACAAGCTGGACTTGGGTTGATATCTCTACGTCATCGCGTGATGCCAGCCTATGCTCTACATTACAGGTGTTCCGCCATTCAACACTTTCAAATAGTTGTTTGATTGGTCGGGGACGTGTTGTAGCAATTCATCTGCAGTGGCCGGGACACCTCGCACAGTACAACGAATTTATCAGTCGAACCGACTCGTGGGCCGTCGTGGCGTGGCGTGGCGGACCACACGCAAACGGCTTCCCCTCCGCTTTGGTGACAGATCCTTCTGTCGAGGCTCTGTTCCCACGTGCATTGTCCCTGCTATCGCGTTCACTTCCGAAAGGCCACACGATGATCGGCGAAGACGTCATTGACATAAATAAGGTTCCTTCACTGACTCAACCTATCCAATACGGCCCATTCCCAGGCACTGATTGAACAACCAATATAGCTAGGCGAATTAAAGATGACAGGACACCCCTCGCCTTCTTCCAAATCTTCGCGTCTGATAGCTTATTGCGATGCGTCAGGATGCGTCCCCACGCTAACACCAACTCTCGCCGAACCTGAATTGTACTCGTTCTACAACAGCCCTCACAAGTTTGCAAGGGAATATCTCGCCGGAAGACCGAATACCCTAGGTACACATAGAAAGCGATATTGCTGCTGGAGAAGTTGACCCGTCGCATATGAAGACGCCGACAAACCTGTCCCTCCCCCCTCCCTGTATCCACAGGCGATACACACTATCGTGTGGCCTCCGGCACCTCACCAAACGCCCAGCTGATGTTGAATAACTCTTCTCTTGTGATCTTTCAGCGACACCGGCCTTCTCGTATCACTTTGTTGGTATGGGTTATCTCTTCATGATGCGGCTCACTGAACGAACCTTCCCCGGAACATCCTTTGTTCCAGACTCTTATCTAAACAGAGCCGGTTCCGCGGCCGCATGCCATTAGGATTAGCTGCCCAAATTGACAAAATGTCTTCCGGACGTTTTCGAGAGCTATATTCGCCTCGTAAAGGATTTCGAGGACTCGGTGAGTGTGGTTACATTCTCAACATGTTCTAACGTCTCTCTCGTCCTAAGATTCACACCTCAAAGCAGCGCCAGGACGAAGATCGAGCAGAGTTGAAGCGTCTACGAGGGGTGGTACCGCTTTAGTAAGAAGAGCGAGCAAAGTTTGAGCGTCTACGAGAGCAGGCATTCAGCCTTCGGCAGCAAATCGCTGAGGCGCAATCCGAAGCACGTGTGTGGGGTGAGGCTGCAAAGGCAGCGGCAGAGTACACCACTGTAGGGCAGTCGCGATCTAGGTATGCCATGTACCACGGTCCCTTGACAGTGTCAGTTCTGACTTCTGTCTTTCCTAGTACCGTTGTATCAAAGCACAGGTGGAAGAGGCGCAATCTATGCAAGAGTCGCTGGGCCGGGGTTGTCTGGGTACGTGGACTATGATCTTGGCAGTGCCCCAGATGCTGACTCCATCTTTTCTAGGAGTCCTCAAACACAGCTGGAGGATGAGAGGCGCTACAGTCTTAGAAAGGTATGATCACGACGAAGCGAAGCTGTAATCCATGGCGAAGTCGGGAGGTGTAGAATCCTGACAGATGAAATAGGTATATTGCCCACATAATGGCTGTAACGATACATTAGATATAAAGATAACGATACACTCCTCACATGATAATACAATCCTTCTTCTTCTGCGTCTTCTCCATCTTCTGCCGCTCCTTCTCCGCCCTGATTTGCAACTCCTTCTGCTTCCTCTCCTCTTCCTGCCTCTGCTGTCTAACATACGCCTCCTGCTCCTGTCTTGCATAGTGCTCCTCCTCCGCCTGCAGCTGCCTCGCCAATTCCGCACTATATCAGGTTCCGTTAGCACCAACTCGAACATCTTAGAAAAGGCACATACTCAGACAGCCCCGCCTCACCGCCCTCCGCCGCCCTCACGGCCTCCTCCTGAGCACGTTGAATATCCCGCGCCGTCTCCTCCGCCGAGCGCCCGGCCCAGTCCCCGCCTGCGGGGTTCGCACGAACGAACAAAGAGTCGACGAACACGCCCGCGGACCCGTCGACGTCCTCGATGCGCTCCCAGACGACGGACGGCTCATACAAGAACACGTGGTCCGTCGCGAGCGAGTACAGCGCCGCGTCGGGCGATTCCACCTGTACGGCGGTGGGCTGTATTGTCGGTAGGGGTGTTGGGGTTTCCTCAGCGTCGTTAGGGTCTGTGTAGGATGCTGGGGCACGCGTGGGGCTGTCCGGCAGCTCGAGCGGCGTTGGGACGTTGTCGGGTGTTCGGGAGGCGGAGAGGATTGGGGAGGAAGGTTCCAATGCAAGATGTGGGGATGCTTGTGCGTTGGTGTCGTTTAGGACTTGCCAGTCGTCTCCGGATTTGTAGAGAACGGAAAGGTGGGAACTCCGGAAGAGTGCGACTAAGGAACCTGCGGGGAGCGTCGATGCGAGGAGGAAGAGCCCGTGGTAGGTCATCTGGGATTGGGTGCTTTCGAGGAATTGACGGATAACGAATGCTAGAATCTTGTTGAGTTTTAGAAGAACGTTACTAGTAATATAATACTTACCGTTGTGCATCTTCCTGTGCTCCTCATTAGACCAGTCCTGCTCTCGTCGTCTTGGTGCTGAGACTATATCTCCCTCTATGGGGACCAACAGGCCGCCCGCAATATGGTCCGCTTCAGCAATGAACCCAACAGCACTGTCATAATCCTCTGTCTTTTCTTCTCGCATGGCGCGAGCTTCGGGCGAATCTGGGTCGACAAGCCATCCGTGTACGAGGTCGATGCCGACTTGTGAGAAGAGTTTAAGCTCCCCTCCAGCAGTTTCCGTAGCCGCAAGGAAAGAAGTGGGCGACGTGAACAGAGGATTCAGGTCAAGACCCTCTGTGTAGTGTCAAAGTTAGCAAGATGAACAGCCGCAACGATTACAACACCACTGACTTTGCGTGTGAGGCATGATTGAGAGGGCGTCCGAGATATCAACATTCGGAGAATGTTTGAGCAGGTATTCCGCAACGAGTTGTGACAGAAACTCGTACGAAACTGTCGCCCGCGTCGGCGGCTCGATGAGTATGTTTCCTCGGATAATCAATATGTTGCCTGCATGAGACACGATCGATTTCAGACTCGTTAGACGGCCCTCGTCTCCGTACGATGGTATCTAGACGAACATATCGCGATAAACGAGCATGGGCTGTGAACAAATGTCAGATAAGTTCACGAACTTGATGACAGCACATACCCATTGAAGTTCTGTGTGATTATTTGCAGAGGCTGGCCTTTGAATACAATCTTCTTGAGATACCAGACGTCTGCCCGAGAAGACTGAATAGTTGGGACGTTGACATCGGCCATGAATGAAATTGTTGAAGGTCGTGGTGGTTGGTAAAGAACTGCCGGCTATTTGGTCGTTGATGTTGCCAATGCTTGGTCTGCACCTCCATCACCTACTTACGCGTTCTTCACGGCAAACTTCAGCGAGTCTGTATAGCCTTTGTCTCAATGTTGGCGCATGCTACGCTATGTACGACGTGCTACATAATGACAAGGACGTGTCACCATCCAGAGATGTGATTCTCGTCAACGTATAGCATATGCACATTGCACTGTGGCCAACCCATCGCTATCTAGCTCCTAATAGGCGTTGGGGAAGAGCCGGAGGGAGGACAGGCTTAGAGGAGCTCTTTTACAGGTCTTGTGCTTCCGCCTTCGGATTCTACAGGTCATTGTGAATAGGGCTGCGCACCGTACCGTATTACGGGTACGGCCGTAAGTTTTACGGGCCAAACGGGGTGACGCCAACCGTCACCCGTACCGTACGAAGCTATAGGGTGGGCTCCGACGGTACGGTACGGGTAGTTTTACGGCCGTATTACGGTATAAGGGGGAAGAAAATGGAGTCGAATCTATGTATTGTGGTCTTCGAATACACATACAATGAGTATAACATTGTGAGATGAACTTGCGCACGTACACGCCA
>JABCKT010006607.1:0-37759 GCA_018858115.1 Tephrocybe rancida
AAGGTCAGGGCAGCCTTGTCCGCAGGAATGAAATCGTTGAAAGCGGTGTCGAAGATACGGATGATCTCGGAGCTCTCATTGTTGACGATCGCGTTTGTTTTCTTATCCCAGAGAATTGGGACCGAGAATCTGCATGTTTACATTCATACGCCACTTCAATGAGTGATAAAGAGCAGGCAGTACGTACCTGCCCTGGTAGTCTTCGTCGACCTTGAAGTAGATGTCCTTGACGTGCCCGCTGCCGTTGAGGGTGTCGACGTCTGCGCCTGGGTAATCGTCGACGTTGGCAAAAGGCCATCCCGTTTTGGTCATGCGAGGGGACACGACGGTCACGGCTGCAGAATATGTTGAGGATGAAGGTGGCTCGAGTAGCCATGGAACTCACAGATGAGATCCTCCAATCCCTTCAACTTCCTCGAGATCAACGTCCTCGATGCCCAAGCTAAAATCAGTTCGATAAATCCATCATTGTTGAAGTTCCACTAAACACAATGCTCACGGCAAGCGAGGGAAACATAGAGATGATAGCGATCTGGTGCAAGACACAGAGGTCAGTTAGAGTCTGTAGGGCCGAGGAACTCGAACGCGTACCTGCTTCAGGTTCGAACTTTCCGCCTTTCTCGATGAAATTGCGAAAGACGGTGATTGGCCGCTTGAAACTCCCATCTTCCTCAAGCTTGAACTTGGTCACATCAATCTCTTTATCCTTTGCTAGAACCATGGCAGTATTTGAGTTGTATCGTCGGTATTGAGAGTTAAGAACGGATCCCGATCAGCGACGTTGAGTCCAAGGGTGTCTCTTTTAAGCTCTTTGAGCCGATGGCCGAGTAGATGTCTGTCACATTAGCAAGATTAGGATTGGTGACCCAGTGATAGTTTGTAAAGAATAGACGACGTTCGTCATGTGAAGTGAATGAGGTGGGTCATAAAAATGGGCGAGATGCTGTTCATCAGCTGGTACGTAATGCGTCTGACGTCAGCGCTTTCTGTGGCTAAGGTTTGAAAAACAAACCTTTCTCCATTCCCAATCAAATCCCGACCTGTTCTGGATCTTAACTAGTGACTCACCGCGACGCTGGTCTTGTCTGATTTCTTCATCATCGACTTTGATAATCGAAGAATGCAATTTCGGTTTCAATCTTCTGTTTATCGTGACCTCAGACTGTCGCTTCTTGGTTGGTTATCAACCCATCATAATCAACCTCAAGTTCAAACCTATGCTGCTATTGGAGTAGAATCTAGCTTGATCAGAGCCCCGTGGATACCGCCCATCCATCACTCCCCTTTGCCCTCGACAAATGGAAAAATAGCAAGCCGCAACGATGGAGAGCAAGAACAGATGGAAGGACATCGCATCATCGACGCCTGTATCGCGTGGGCCATATAAAATCGACACTAGAGTGGTTTAGAATCTGCCGAATTTTCGCAATTATGGCTAAAGTTTGCGCGGGCTGGTGAATCATCTACCTTCAGTGCCCGATTGATACCTTTTGGGCCAAGTTCTCTCGAGTTCGTTTATCTCCGCCGTTGTCTGGTGGCTCGGACAGGCTAGTCTTGGCAGCCACAGTCAGGCATTCGAAAGATTCAGGGCCTCATGCAGAGAATGCTTTCGTCCGTTGTCCTTGTTCGCGCGAACTCATTTGTTTTGGTCACGACGAACAACTTGATACGATTTTGGGGTGAGCCCCACCTCAAATCGGCTCGCGGGTCTTAATTACAAGTGGGTTTCTCGGAATCAATTGCGGGGAGTTATTTTGAGGTCCCTCGAGCCTCTTGACTGGGTCTGTGGTCACAACCCTGGGTGGCGCAAATATCATATTGTCAAAAACAAAGGCCTGGTGTTTCCCATCAGAATTCTGCATCACAACGGTAGCGCAGAAACACGTCCCGATCCGAGAATGATGATGTATGCTTGTCCTTTATGTTTAAGCCACTTCAAGTGCTTTCTGATGATGGACCTGATAATAACAGCTTCTCAAGCCACTGTTGATGCTTGTCTGGTATGATATTGACTCGTCTCATCACAGCTATCCTCCAAATCAGGCCCAAGTCGCACCATGTCTTTGGGATTGGTTGTGGCCTCGTGTACCGTGCTCACCTTCTTTTGTTTCCAGTTCGCCGGCGTCGCGTGTTTTTAAAATGTTCTCAGCGGTCAATCGAAACTCAGCTTCTCTGACTCGTTTGATCTAGAGAATATACATGTTCTGTCCGCGCGGTGCGATCATCTTGTTTTGTATGCTGAAATCTAATCCTAACAATGGCAACCCCTTCTGCCCTTCCCCCATAGACACACAAGACGACGTGTGACTTTCAAGGGACCATGCAAGCAGGGTCGAACAGCGTCATCATAGTAATATGGGTTTAGATCCCTGGCTGTACTCACCATCTTCGTACCGAAGCGCCGGCATCGTACGGTGCTCACGTCGCTTAATTGCACACCGCCCCGTTACGCACATAGAGGTCCATTATCATGATAAGGAACGGCGAACACCCTCAAACCGAATTGAAGAATCACAAGATACATATATCCTTCAGTAGCAAAAGTCTTGTCCACAATATTGAATCAGGATACGGAAAATAAAATGGTTGTCCTTCCTCCATACACGAGATCTGAGCCGCCAAGCGCTGATACGACTGATCTTCTTCAGTACGTGTACCAAAGACGCTCGGTCTTCTGGCAGTTGCTCTGTCATGGATGTCCCTATCGCACGGAATTTCTGAAGACCGTCATATTCCTAGAATGCGATTAATACTGCGTGTCAGAAAAATTGTGTAGTAATAACGTTCGCACTTCAATGGTCTCGAGAATAACATTCCCTAGTTGGTAAATATCCGTCTTAAAAGGATCGTAAGGCACCAAATCAGAGCGTTCGGGGTACGACTGGTCTTGCCCAAACGACCCAACGTCAAGAATTTTTTTGTTGTCCAGATAGCGCCGCGATAGGCCAAAGTCAATGAAATAATATCGGAGACTTCTGCAGGTGCTTCGTTCACGCCATTCTGTCCAGTCATCGATGCCGTTGTGGGTATGAGGACGCAGAAAATGCCATCCCTGGGGTAAGAGGTCAGTGGCGTCCACCATGAGATTGAACTGGCACGGATCTCTGGTTGAAACAAAAAATCAACTCATTGACGGGGGAACAACCGACTTTCCCACTCACCGGTGAGCGATGTTATGTTCGTGCATAAAGAGAAGGCCCTAAATGCTGGTGAGAACACTCCAGACTTTGGCTTACTGACTACAAACCTGGGTATATTGCTTCATAGCATTGGAAAATTCGCCAACACGTCGGAATGGTAGGGCATGGAATGGGAACAGCAGCGGCATTACAATCAAAGCGAAACTGTCGTCATCGGGAAGGAGCATGACATCGAGTATCGGCACCGCATTATTTCTCGGGTCATGAGACAAAGATTCAGACGACAGGTAAAGGCCTATGGGTAGCTCTTCACGAGATGTTTCCACTCGTTTCAGAACGACTTTGCGATTGTCAGAAAGTCGTACGGCGTCGAGAAGGCCTTCTTTCTAGAAAAAAGCTAGCATTACGATCATTTGCCAAATGCTCGAAGCTACTTACCTTGGGAGTGAGCGCATCTTCAAAACGGTAAAGTCTCTCGATTGATTCGCCTAGTTTATGCCAAGTTGGGGCCCATCCTGGTTTGTAACGGGGACGCAAATCGTAACCGCGACGCAGAAGAAAAGGCTGATATTTTATCCAAAAGTATTCGTGGGGGTGGAATTTTCCTGTGTAGATCTGGGATTTCAGTTGTGAGGGGGAGTCAAGCATGCTAGATGGTAGTGGATGCTACATGATCCTCCGTGGCCAAGTCGGTGGTACCTGTTGTGTCAGTCCGTGGGAATTAATACCTACCTACCATGAAGTTAAATAGAGTTGAATTGGATTGGAAAATAGATTGGTTCAGATTTCAATTTTTTTCCTGCAGTGAAGTTGCGGTGAGTGAGTCATCTGTTCGTGCTTGTGTAGGTTGGCAACTTGCAATGTAGGTACTCAAGTATTCTCAATAAACTTCACACTGAAGCTCAATCCATGAAGATTTGCACATAGCCGAAGGTTGGCGGTGATTTTTCGTTGTACTATCAAGTTTATGTATGTCGTCGAACTTGCTATCAATGAAGATTGTAACACTCATCGCATTACCATGACAGTTCGGACGAAAGGTTGCAGAGTTTCTCTATCAATAAATTCGAGAAGAAGGAACCTTTTTTAGTTTTTCAGGGAGCCCAGTCACACAATAAGTTGGATTCGACTGTCCAATCCGGCAAGATTTGAGATTCAGACAAATTCCCTTTGTTCCCATTCAACCATGCGACTGGCTTACTGGAGTCATTACAACAACAAAGTCGTACCTGAACGCAACGCCAACATAACCGACTACCCTGAGACTGTTTACAGGCTTGTAGTATCTTACCCCAAATCTATCCCCGGATGCTTTGTGGATGTCTGCAACTCGCCACCCACTCCTTTTTGGGCGGCGGCTTGTTATTCGATGCGTTGAAAAGCAACCATGCCTCCCATTGAACGCTTCATCGAACTTCCCTTCATTTCTTCAAGGATCCTCTTAGCCTTTTAGTCAGGCTTCATCTTATTTTCAACAAATGGCGTCCAGATCACTTCGAGTCCCAATCAAAATCACACAACTGGCGGCGAGATCAACAGAGGACCTTCGTGCGAAATACCAGGCAGCACGGGATGACCTTACCACAAGTGACGACCCCATGTACAATGCTAACCTCGAACCTGCCTTAGACGAGTCAGTCATTCACCTGCCTACGTTGTGCTTCAGGATTACTTAGGCCTCCCATTGTAGTCTCGAGGAGCAAATCGATGACTTGGTTCAGAGGGTTCAGAATATGAAACGTTCCTGGGTTAGCTGGAATGGCGTGAAGTACTTGATGGCGAGTACCCGCCTCAAGAACAGACTGGCCACTGAGATAGAGAATGCCCGTGTATGTTCTGCAATATCTTGAATGGGTTGGAATCTGACCTCATACTATGTGATATAGAAAGCCTCTGAAAAAAAGAAGCTCGAGTTGCAAATGAACCGTCTTTTAGAAGTGGATAATGAAGCAGCTCAGCTCACCCAAAGACTGGCCTCTATGTCTGTGCCTCCTCAAGCCAGCATCAATCAACAAATCATGACTCCCGATCAGATCCAAGCTGCTATGGCCAATGCCCCTAATATCTTCGCTTCTACCTATGCCTCGGAACCGTTGGCTACCTCCCCTCCTTTCTCGCAACCATCGTAAGATCTTCTATTAGAATCATAAACCTAGCCTGCAGATAACGAGCATAACTTGCAGCAGCCTTCGTCCGCCGCCGTCGAGAGGTTTGAACACCCGAACGGTGGAGCTAGAGCAGGCCCAGATCGACGCTCATGACTGGGGGACGCGCAGGGGGCATTCAGCTCAACCGTCGTATTCTTCTGAGTAGGTGACCATTCTCGTAAAGCCCACTTCTCGTCACTGATTACTGTTATTTTACCACCTTTACGTAGCGCCAATTCGCAATACTATTCAGGTGCAAGTGCCTTTGGGGGGCACCACAGCCGCAGTCAGTCAATGGCTGACTCTGAAGGAGCGCTGCAGGGGTTCGATCGTCTCTCGATGTAGGCTTTTCAATCGCTCTATCAATATTGGACACCAATTGAACATGATTCTCACAGCACTTCTTCGGGGGAAGCTAGCGTGAGAACACATAATTCATCTGGTCAAGGTAGCATTGAAACCGGTGGATCGTTCGAGAGGACCTCAGCGGAACTTCGAATGACAGGTCGCCATGGGTCACGGTATGCACCAGCAATTTCCATGACAATTTCATACTAAAAATTCACAATGCGGCAGCCACCGAGTCAAAGCATCAGTAGGCACATTTGGGCGACCTTCCTCGACCACCTCAGATGGTCATTCAGACCCGTCGGTCTAGTTCTCGATCAACGAATCCAACGGTGTGCACGAACATTATCGACATTCTAACACTCGCCCCTTTGCTCTAACGGCACATCCTCATGACATTTACGAACACATGCCCCATTCTCCCAAGTTGATCCTCCTTTACTCCTTCCAATCTGGCATTTTCAATCTCTGTTCTTGCGTGTGGCGCAAGGTGTTGATGCCCCAGCCATCTCATGCGAAATAGCCAATGATGTCATCATGTACTTGTAGTCTCGCCAATCAATCCGTTCTCGTATATCTCAGTGCTATCATCGTTATACAGTATGGATCGCTACCAGGCCTTCGAGATTCGTTTCAGCTTCGCATATAGACAATTGGCACTTTGCAATAAAGAACGGTGACATCTGAAAGGCACCAAACATAAGAAACACTCTGGTCCTTACACAGGTCTGAGACCTCAAATATATCGGCGCCGCTTTTGTCAGACTTGCACCCATCTATCGATGTGTGTACGGTAAGGTGAAGTTCGATAAGACGATATGATATCCACTGGCATCCGATAAGTGCGAGTGTGGCAAACTCATTGCTGATTTGAGATGGTTGATTTATGGTCGGTTGCTTGTGGGAGGGAAAGCGTGGATTTCAAGAGCGTTCAAGTCTTGATATGGCTGAGGCCATACCCACGAACATTGGGTCCTTTGTGGTGGTAGAAGTACATTTTTTAGGCGCGGGAATTATGGAACTTTTCGGGGATCAATTGACTTGCTACAAGTGAAGTAAGTAATGTACTTACAAGGATTAGGGCCGTGAGGTCGATGATCTGGAAGTAGGGCTTGTAGTATTCCCAAGGCTGCCAGCCCATGACCTCAGCCAGGCCACACCAGACCCTTCTCTCGACGGGAAAAGCGAACGTGTGTATCCGCCGACCCTGGACCCTAACTGCGCTGAAAGTGGTGAGATAAAGTAGCTTGCAATGGCCCTATTCCCAGCTGTTGAGTTTCAACGAGTAAGCGAGCTTGAACACACTCACCAAAGCGCGCCCTGTACCAGGGGGCTGATGACCTGGTCCCTGGTAGTTATCCAGAGAACCTTGCTCCACTGAATGTCAACAACCTCCGTTGTCAAAGACGGCGAAAGCAGCCTCTTCTCGTCCTCTAACTCGTCGCTCAAAGGGGCTGGGCTCCGACGAATGATAATGAAGCGTTGTATACTGCGCAAGTAACTGTGCTCGAAGCGGAGGTCCGGAATCACTGGAAGATGGACCTGGTGTGGATGAGCCGAGTCGCGCTCATTGTAGCCGGGATGTTGGTGTGCCGGCTGATGGAGGATGAAAGGTGGTTTGGCGGACATGGGGGGAGAGGACAAGAATGCCCACGTGATCTTGGCGCGTTTGACGCCTTCATCACGACACATCGGCCGTTGGTTCGTTTCCTCGCCCTGTAGGACTGACTGACAATACGCAAGCACTGAAATACTCTTACAATACAAAATATTATCAATAATATACTCAAGAGGCCCGTTACTGTACAAATCTAAATGAGAGCATCAGTCTTATGGCTCATCAGGAGAGGAGTCTTCCTCCGGCCCATCTAGTTCTTCTGGGCCTATTTCACCCTCACTACTATCAACGTTATCACCGTTGGCTGCGGTTGGTGTTCGTGACGCCTTTGTGGGAGTTGCGTAATCGTCGCCAGATTCACTGTCATCTACCAGTGGAGCTTTCCGCGACCGATTTTTTCTGGTCGACAGAGGTTCGAGTCGCATTTACGACATTCTGATGTTGGACTTACCGAGGACTATGAACTCGTGTTTTCTTGCGGATGAGGGGCGAGCTTACGGCAGCAGATCCGGGAGTATGTATTCGTCTGCTCATGGAATCAGAGTTAACGGCTGAAGATACCCCTAACGACCATACGACTTACTTTACCCCTTTCTTCTTCGGCGTGACGGTCATTGGGACTGGAGTCGCCAACTCGGATTCTTCTTCGCTCTCCTCGGTCGCTGGAGGGCTTTCTATCTGCACGGCCCGCTTGGCTGGAACGCCTCTTTTCCGGGGCTGTGACGTTCGTTTGTGCTTTGGTGTGGGTTGTTTTTGAGGAGAAGGGGTAGGAGAGCTACACAAGAATGTAAGTATATGAGCAAAGGCGGGCTCCAAGGTCTCCTACCTTTCTCCTTCATCAACTGACTCCGACAGGACATCCGTCCCTTCTTCCGCAACACTATAAGATCTAGGTTAGTCGAAGGCATCGCTGCATTGGGAAAGAAAGGCACCTCTGAACAACGCTCTGGCTCCTCGAAGGTGCTTCCGGAGTCTTGTCGAGACCAGTACTCTCCTCAGGTGGATCTATGCCAATAAAGGTATAAAGCTCTAAGAACTCTTCGTCAAGATATTTTCCTGGATCAATACGCTGAATCTCCTTCGCGAACATCTTCGTGAACTTGTTGTTAAACTTGTCGAAGATCTTCTCTATAGAATCGTCACCGAAAGGTGATTGCTACAACACGGACGAATCAGCTTTTAGTGCCACAAAGCATGCCTATGGATATGCAAAGGACCGACCTCTTTGTGATGATTGAGTAGGAGGTTTAGCTTATGTATTGAGCGGTTATCCAACCCTGGCGCAATATGGAGGTAGCCAAGCAGCTGGCATAACACCTTAAGCTGCTCATCTGCACCACGCAGACCAGAGGTAAGCTCGACATTCGACCACGAAGGAAGATCGCTTACCAGAGCGTTCAGAGTCATAAAGCGCTCCGAGAATATCAGCAGCCACCTCGACATGCGAAGCCTGACTCTGGAGCTCAGTCTTCAACCTTACACCAGATATTAGTTATATTTCTGAAATCGACGCTTGAAAAGCTCACATTTCCGCGCTCTTCTGGGGATTTGACCAGTCGACCAGAAGACTTCCAAACTGTAATGGCGCAATCATCTCCTGAGCGTCGTCCAAGTTTTCTCGGGCATGCATGAATAGGTCAAATGTGGGGATGAAGATCTACGATGTGTCAGGTGTGCACTATTGTGAATGGGTGCAGTCGACCTACCGACCGCATCCGCGCTTGGTTGTCGGGGGAAGAGTAGCAGTAGACGGGGAAGAAATACGACAGGCATTGCCGAAGTTCTTGGTTCGTAGATGTGTTAGGTGACACATAGGTTAGGACAAGGCTAGTTAGAACCTGAAGCCATTCACGACAAGTCAGAACCTTCCTGACGTAGGCAATGGAGAAGTTCGTACCTTGGGATCCTTTATGATCCCTGAAAGTAGCAGCTTCGACAGCCCAACACATAGTATGGCGTGTATTGAGGCACAGTCGTCGGATTCCAGAGTCTGTACCAAAAACCCAACGATCTTCTGAGCCTGATAGTAAATATGAGTCTAGTCCCCAGCTAGCGTGGTGGTCGACCTCAACTCACAATATCGTCTGAGCGAGCGAAGAAATCCTGATCATACATGATCAGAAGGTCAAAGATGACCTGTAAAACTCGTATCTTCAGCTCTTCGGGTGCGGTCTGCACCTGACTAAGGAAGAGCTGGAATGAGCTCAACGCCATGTTCTTGATAGGTGTCATTAACAAGTATATCTATAAATACAAAAGGAACAATACCTTGGCGATGAGACAGCAAAGCCCGAGGCTAATCAGGCCTTTCTCGCGCATCGCGAGTTCCTTACGCTTGACTGACGGGATAATTAGGTCAGTCAAAATACCCTCCAAAGTGGAATTATCTTCAAAAGTCTTCGAAATCAAGAATCGGTATATGAAGTTGCGGTGAAGTACCAGGCGAAAAACTTACGCCGTCTACGCGTTCAAGCATCCCGATGCATAGCGTCAAGCACCGCATGTCGATGATATCGGCTTCCATGCGTTCCTCTGGACTCATGCTGTCGCGCGATCGAGTCCTTTGTGTCGACCTGTCTTTCACTGTAGTGGCCTGCGTCGTGTCCGGGTCGCCTTGCTAAACAACAAGGGTAAGTCAGCGTGAAGGTCTGTGATCTGTTGGGGTCCGTACCAGGATACTCTGCACGTCATTGATTTCTTGTTCATCTTCACGCAGGTCGATAATGACCTCAACCACTACACGGATGAGCTCTTTTTCGGTGGGAAGGATCTCCTTGAGCACGTCTAGGCATGCGTTGATGAGGCCTGGTGGGAGCTCAGGATGGGCGACCATATCCTCTGGGGAAGTACGCATTAGTAAAAGACGTGAGACATCCCGTGCCTAAGCCAAACTCACTGACGACAGTAAAGACCTTTCGCCTCCCAATTTCGTCCATATAATCCAACTTCAGAGACATCCTCAGCATCTCGCCGAGAATGACCTCCTTCTTCGCTAGTTCCTCTTCGCGCTGTTCAACGTCCTCCTCCGCCTCCGGTTCTCCTGCATTAAGAAAGGCGATGTTGTCCGCCTCTTGCAACACGTTGAGCAGTGTGTTATATGAGTCTTGCAAGAGAAATGCGAACGCGGTCACAACAGGCAGCTGAGCAGCCTCGAGACGCGTCTCGTTGCTTGTAGACAAGCAGTGTTCGATGAACACGCGAGCAAGCACAGCAGATTCCGGCGTGAGCTCCTTCCAGTAGATTTCAGGGAAGACAAAAACGTCTGGGATGTTCGGCCTGGTGACGAAGATTGAAAGGGCCGCATCGACAGCAACCGCCTCTCCAGGACCGACAACGTCGAAAAGCGTCAGGAATCTCAGAAACCCTTTCATTATTCCGCCGTCGTCTCCATCCCAGGTATACTCCTCCCCCTCGCTAGGCTCTGCAAGGACGGTGTCGAACCAACGAGCGGCAAGCTTTCCGGCAGCAACTCTAACGCTAGGCTCCCGATCACCGAGTCCGTCCTTGACCACAAGCTCACGTTGAAAGATCGTCAGCTGGCGAGGATGCCCGAGTTTGGTTTGAAGGACGTTTGAGTAGACAAGTTTACGCGTCAACGCGTCGGTGTCGCGTGTGCGGCCTAAAACGGTGTCCATAGTTGTAGGGAGGAGAGGAACGCTGACGAGGGCTGCACGCCGGACCTCACTAGAGCTAGGATATCAGAATTAGAGCAATGGGAGAGCTGTGGTACGCACGGCGCAGGGTCAAATGAGAGTACATCCAGCAGAACCTCCAAGATGGTCTTCTCTCCTGGTGCGACCTCATCTGGATCTTCGCTACCTGCCAGTTTCGAAAGTGCGGTGGCGGCGTGAGCACGGATGATTGTTTCTTTATCACATATCCGGTCGATAAGGCCTTCTTTGAGCAAGTTGTAGGTTTCTTCGCTGGAATTTGCTTGGTAGGAGAATGGGTTAGGCAAGAAATGACTTACTCGATCTCCCCAAGATGTGATATCATCTCAGAAACTATACAGACGCAACGGTATCTTGTGATCTTGTTTTTGGCAAGAAACCCTTCCAATAGCCAGTTCAACAATCGGCCCACAAATCTTGACGCAACCGTGTCGTCGTCCGCATCTTCCTCTAATCGAGCTGATATCGAGCTCGAGGGGTCATTGAGCGCCTTCTCCTTCTCGGCAGCAGCTTCGAGATAGGGTTAACCAGATCCAGTGAATTTAATGCGGGCTGTGCTCACCTTTCTCGTTCAGGAACTTCACGTACGATCCAATAAATCTGACCACCCGATCCGCTGTCGCGGGCCCCTTCTTCACAACCAAGACACGGTTCACCATACTGATGAATGCATCTCCAAATTTCCTCTCCCCAACTAACCTCACCAAGGTTCCGTTTTTCCCTACTTGTGTGACTGCCGCAGCTTGGTGGTGTAGCTTGAAAAGAGTGACGCAGTTTTTCCGGTGGTTAGCGAGCGAAAGCTGAGCCTGGTCAAAGATAGCGGCAAGAGACTCTGCAAGGTGATTGAGAGAGTCCACTGTCCTGGCGACCATAACTTAAAGGGTTGGATATCGAACCGAATCAATATTACTAGTGGTTGAACCAAGGTTGAACGGAACTTCGTGTTGATCGATTTCTGTTGTGCATTGCTTGTATGTGTGGACGCGTTGCTGTGGTTTGGACGCGACTGATCTGGCACTTGAAACTCAACGATGTACAGTGTCTCTCAATTGCAAATGTCCCTACCTCTTATAAAGCCATCCTCCAACTATTGCCAGCCGAGCAGAATCACAAGTTCATTTCACCCAAGATCTATGGTTTCTTAGGAAACGTCGTTCTTCAGAACATCTTGGCTCCAACCTGAACGATTGCCATCTTTTGTCTGTTCTTGACGCAGCTGCGCTGTTTTCGTTGACTGGTCAACCAGATGGCAACCTGCGACTTACTACGCCCCAAAATGCAACATTGTTCCTCGCCATAAACGGCCCCGTAGACGCTGGACATGAACCATCGCACCATTCAAGGGCGAGCTGAGTGATACGAGGGTCTTCAAGGAGCTTTTGCCTTTCCTCGCTCGACGTAGCGGCTCCCAGGCGCCTTCTACATAAACAGGCGAATCGATCAAGCTCGGTTTCTCTTTCGCCCCTCTGTGCAAGGGACTCGGAACCAGTCAAATCAAGGATCCCCGTCCTGCACATGCACTCAAGAGTTTCTATCGTCTCCCAGCATGCAAACGCTTACGACACCTTTGGCGACCTCGCGCTCGCCGCAAGTGCCATCATCAACATCACGCACTTTCCGCATGCTACGAACCAAATACCAGCATGGGTGTTGAAGCACGGCCTTGAAAAGATAGCATAGTACGCGGGTGCCTGGCACCTCCTTTCATTTTGGAAGCGGCACTAGCCAATCGACATTGTATGGGTTCCTGATGCCCAACAACGACTTCCCATGTATATACTGGATATACCACAATTGCGAACTGACACATGGGTCAGATGCTTGCGGTCGACTCGTCGGCCCCAGACGGGTATCTCAAGGTCAAAAATATGTTGTAGTCGAAGTTGTCCTGGGATACACTGGGATGGAGAGCGGATGAAGGGTCCAGACCCTTCCCAGTCACGCAGTGTGTCCACACGGAAATTCACCCTATACTGCACCTAGCTCGAACCTTCATCGATACGCGGGATCCTCTTTCCCAACTCATAGTCGGTTGCAGCCAGAGGATCTGTCTTTCTTGTTGCTCTCTCTGGATTAACGCGTTCAATACTACTATTGTCATGAAGTGGATGACGAGGTCCGAGAACGGGCATTCGTGATATGATTGGGTTTTTCCTAACGTCCCTGTCATTCTACTTGGATCAGATGCACCGGGGCTTGACAACAGGATTCACAGAGACGTTGAGGGCAGAGGTGTGTTGCGTGAGGAGTTAGCCGAGGCCGAAGGATCCCGCTACGATTGCAACAGCATGACGCCCCATGGATCAGAGATTCTTGACAAACTCGACAAGTTCGGCAAATCTGCATCCACAGATGATGCAAAGAGCATCGAGGGTATGGCAGGAGATCCAGGCTTCAAAGTGGGCATACACACCACATCTCTATTTCTAGTCCGTGGACTCCAACTCCTTTAATTATGACCAATCTTTTTCTCGTTAAGGTTTTTTTTGACGCCGTTAGATTGTCCCTGCCCTTTCGTTGCAAAGAATACCATGCTTTCGCCATACTCATGTATACGCTTACCAGAGAGCGGTGACGAACTCACTTTCAATGGGAGCAGCGAACAAAATAGTCGATTGAGGCGTTTATTCACTAAGGTGGAAGTGGTATGGTAGGGCAGAATGGGGAGATGGATGCTTCTAATCTACTCTACGCACAGGAGCGCGTGATCATAAGACTAGGTCGTAACAACGGAGTGGGAGCAATTATGAATAGCGAGATGAGAGTGTGGTGGGCACGACAACATGATGGACTGGACAGGTATGCAAGAGGCAGGGATAGTGGAAGTAAATAAGCATGAGGGTTGGGGTAGAGTTATAGTGGGTAAATTCGAACCGTAAATGAGTCACCATAATGGTATCATGATATACATGGTGTTACCCGCTATGAGGGAGGGGGAGACGAGAGAGTGGGCGCACTGGGCGCGCTGATCACGTTCAGCCTGTGATACATCGTCGCGCAGGGGCGCTAGTATCAGCAACGCCGACGTAATATACAAAGGCAGGAGGCCCGGAAGGGGAGGAGGAAGATGCCATAAGTGATTGAGTCCAATCAAATGTCCTAGGGACCTCCAACGTCAACGAGGCCATAAATACTCCTCGGGGCCTGCGCGCAGTACTCATGACTGCTGCTACCCTGTAGTGTGGTGCTGAATAGTTCAAGGTGGGTGTATGGCTTCACGTGATCAATCTTTAAAAGGGTGTGTCAATCGCCAGGGTGGCTGTGCCGTAAGGTCGCTGGGCAAGCCACGAATGGACGAGAGCGACCTTGAGCGCACACGGCGAGGGGACTGGCTGGCCGTTGATCGCGGGCGCGCTCGTTTCGTCACGCGGGGCGTCATCATAATCGGGGCCGATATTGGTGGTACAAGATTACAAGGTGTTGGCGTACGCAGTTCGACACCGCCCCCGACATCGACGTCGCTGTGCTCATCTACGTCTTCCAACTCGTTCGTCTCGGCGTCGAAAGCGAAGCCCCCTAACAGTGCCTCGGCCGATTCGAGGGCTTCAGTCTGTAGGGGATCGTCCGGCAGGTCAGCGAACGGCACCAACGGGGCGTTGGGGTTGCTGGCCGATACGTCCATCCTCCATGCTTGGATGGAGGCGTTGTATGGTTCAGGATGCGATACGAGAATGCCGTGCGTGAAGTCCTCGTCTTCGTCTACAAAATCGGCAAAACTCCCGGCACCAGTACCATCGGTAAACGAGTCGAGGTCCTTCAGTATTGGGGCGCCAGGTGCTCCGACCACACTCTCTACGGTGTATCTGGTGTAGCCACTATACAGTGAGAAGGATGAGGAGAGTGTGAAACGAGCGGGTGGAGTCACATACGGAGATTCTATCCAAGCGGTGTCGTGAGCGGGGGCAGGGCCAACCGGCGTCGCCAACAGAGGGGATAGATCGTCGCTGCTGAAGCTGCCACTATTGACGAGAAAGAGGCTTGTTAGAGATGCTGTGGGGTATAGAGATAATGTCGGCACATACAAGTCAAAGTTCAGCAACTCGAAATCGCCTCCGAGCGCAGGGAGTTCATGACTATCCATCTTGCTTAACGTGCTGCCAAAAACTGGATCTGGTGAATGTATTGACTGGCGGGAAGGGTGCCGCGATATAGTGCACTCTAAGATTGCACGCGACGGTCAGTAGTCGAGTCATCACAGCCTTTGGCAGCGACTGTGGGAACGTACGGTGGGGGTTACACTGTGTAGACTGTGCGTCAGGGGCCCAGCCTTTATGTGAACATGGGCCCTGCCTTTTGACGGAGTTTGTAAAACGCAGGACGCGTTCGTATGAAGTTACAGGAAGATTCAAGAAGGAATCGATGGGAGAGAGGGGAAAGATGCAATGCATATAAATATTTGGCTTTCGGTCGTCAGATGGCAACCCTGACTTCTGACCGGCACAAGCCGTATGTGCACTGCCTGGGGTGGTCACACGACGCCGTGGAACGGGCGCTTGTCGTTTGACGTGCGTCGTCGTTTTCTACACAGCGAAAGGCTTTTCAGTTTGCAAAACATCATTCGAAAAGGCCTTCTCAAATGTCTTCCAATGGTGGGCGAGAACCCCACAAACCGGGGAAGCTGTCCTCATTAGTAGGACATATCATTGATGGCCGAAATGATGTCCTGACGCGATGAGATTAGAGGAACACGTTGCGGGAGAGCGCAGTCAACTGGCGCATGGATATACGTGGTCACATTGAAATGAGCCACGAAAGGTTCCGCGGTGACCGCAGTCAGCTCTTGCAATAACGAATGCCTATCATTTTATCAGCTGACTGTGTAGTGGGCTGATCCAGACGATACTCAGAGCTTACGGGTCGCAGAATAGTGCCAGAAATCGACCTACAGGAAAAGCTTGGGCCCAGGAAGCGGTTTTACGGTGATAATGGATTTGACAATGACCTGTGTGGACGGAACGCAGTTGTCAGCAGGGGAAGAATAGACGCCCGTCGATGACGTCTTGTCCTCGAGGCAAAGGATTAGGTCATTTCAAGCACGATGACAGAGTTTACTTACTTTGACAATGAAAGGGCCCTTGTTGGGAATGTGTCGGGAAAGTTGGAGTAAACATCCATCTCGTCGCAGACACGCAGTCCGGGGCGACATCCAGCGACAGGCGCCCGCAGTTAGTGGCATCACTAGCATACACGTCCCGCAGCGCAGGCTTATCCAACATGGCCCATCGAAGTTGGAGAAAGCGACTACGAGTGAGGGAGAACTGTGTTATATCTCAGAATCCGCAATCCGTAGCAGTTTGAATGTTTAGATTAAGTAGATCGCCATCTTTTCCCGATTTAGTGACAATTCGGGAAGCCCATAAACAATCGAAAAAGCAGAAGTCTATTATCTTGATGAAGGTTAGCAACAAAGCTGAGCGGCCAGGGGAAGACACGTAGGAGTGACGAAAACAGGCCCTGGGCGGGGGAGAAAGCGCCACCTGTTTTGTTTGTTCCTTGTTTACTTCTACGTGGCCGCCTTGTCGCTAACATTTACATATCTTGACTCTGTTCCGGTGCGACTGTCTGCGACACCTTCTCCGGCGAAACATTTCATTCTACCATGGCGAATTTTGACGACGTTGAGGAACGCGATGGTCCGTATTCATCAACAAAAAAGAACCGAATTCACTCATAGATCGTCTTTTAGGTGTTCGACTTTCCTGGAACGTCTGGCCGTCATCTCGCATCGAGGCGACCAGGACGGTTGTTCCGATATCTGCGCTATACACGCCTCTCAAGCTGCGACAAGACCTGCCACCAGTGTTGTACGAACCAGTCGCATGCAAACCGCCCTGTCGAGCCATTCTGAACCCTTACTGGTTAGTTTCGTAACCTTGATGGACTACTTTCAACCTTAATCTGGTCTTTTAGCCAAATCGATATACGCGGGAAGCTGTGGATCTGTCCATTCTGTCTTTCGCGCAACGCGTTTCCCCAGCATTACAAGGACATTTCCAACACGAATCTCCCCGCCGAGCTCCTACCAAAATACACCACCATCGAGTACACGCTCTCCCGCCCAGCACCGGTTCCACCCATCTTCCTTTTTGTCGTTGATACATGCATGGATGAGGAGGATCTGAAGGCCTTGAGGGATGCACTCGTCGTCAGCTTAAGTCTGATACCGCCTTTCGCACTCGTTGGTTTGATCACATACGGCACCATGGTAAGAAACATCATGAAATCGTCATTGGATACGGAACTCAAAGCGTACGCAGGCTCAAGTCCATGAAATCGGCTACGCGGAGTGCAGCAAATCATATGTGTTCAGGGGAGGAAAAGAATATTCGGCGAAGCAAATTCAGGACATGCTCGGACTCAGCTCGCAGGCTCGCGCTGCTCCCCGCCCTGGACAGCCGATGCCTCAACAGGCCTTTGGTGCCGCCCGCTTCCTCATTCCCGTGCAGCAGTGCGAGTTCCAGCTCACGGGCATTCTGGAGGCTCTGGCACGCGATCCTTGGCCAGTCGAGAACGATAAGCGTGCTCTGCGCTGCACTGGTGTCGCCCTGAGCGTTGCGGTGGGCTTGTTGGAGACTACCTACCCCAATACTGGTGCCCGCATCATGCTCTTCGCCGGTGGCCCGGCTACTGAAGGCCCTGGAATGGTCGTCAGCAATGAACTCAAGGAGCCCATCCGTTCGCATCACGACATTGACAGGGATAGCGTGAAGCACTTCAAGCGGGCTACCAAGGTTTGACCTCTCAAAAGTTTCGTTTGACTTGGGCCGTTACTGACGTGATGCATAGTTCTACGAAGGACTTGCCAAACGCGCCTCTAACAACGGTCACGCTGTTGACCTGTTCGCTGGATGCCTCGATCAGGTTGGCTTGCTTGAGATGAAGTCCCTGCCCAATTCCACCAACGGCGTCATCGTCCTCTCCGACTCTTTTGCTACCTCGATCTTCAAGCAAAGTTTCCTTCGCATGTTCAACAAAGACGAACAGGGCCACCTCCAAATGGGTTTCAATGCCACTTTCGATGTCCAGGTACGCATCATAGTTGTTACGATGTCGTCGTATGGACTGAGAAGAAAAATTTCTAGACAACCAAAGAGCTCAAGGTATCGGGCCTCATCGGTCATGGTATTTCAGCTGGGAAGAAGTCAGCGTGCGTGGGCGAGACAGAAATTGGTATTGGTCAAACATCTGCCTGGAAAATCAACGCCATCACCCCCAGCACCTCTACTGCCGTCTACTTTGAAGTCGTCACTCCTGCTGGTCAACCTCTTCAACAGGGATCTCGCGGTCTCATCCAGTTTGTCACCCACTACCAGCACTCCTCCGGTCAGCAGAGGTTGCGTGTGACCACCATTGCCCGCAACTTCGCAGAAGCGGGCTCCCCGAGCATAGCCAACTCTTTCGACCAGGAAACCGCTGCAGTGTTGATGGCCCGGATAGCGGTTTTCAAGGCAGAAATCGACGATTCACCTGACGTGCTCAGGTGGCTCGACCGCATGCTTATCCGTCTTTGCCAAAAGTTCGCAGACTACAGGAAGGAAGACCCAACGTCCTTCCGTCTCACCGACATCTTCAGCATCTACCCTCAGTTTATGTTCCATCTGCGAAGAAGTCAATTCTTGCAGGTCTTCAACAACAGCCCCGACGAGACTGCCTTCTACAGGCACATCCTAAACGAGGAAGATGTCAATAACTCTCTGATCATGATTCAGCCTACGCTGATGTCGTACACTTTCGATACACCACCCCAGCCTGTGCTCCTCGACAGCGTTTCCATCAAGCACGACGTCATCCTCCTCCTCGATACCTTCTTCCACATCCTCATCTTCCACGGAGAGCTGGTTGCGCAGTGGAGAAAGCAGGGATACCAGGAGCAGGAGGGCTACGAGAACTTCAAGGAGCTGCTCGAAGTCCCCGTTGCCGACGCTCAGGTGAGTATTTTCGGCGATTTTCTGTGCCCAAACTCTAATCCTTCGTTAACCCGTCACAGGATCTCCTCGTTGACCGATTCCCGATTCCTCGATACATCGTTTGCGATCAAGGTGGAAGTCAAGCCCGTTTCCTGCTGTCCAAACTCAATCCGTCCACAACACATATGTCTGCGACCATGTATGGCACGACCGGCGGGCCGGGGGCGGGGCAGCCGATCTTCACGGACGATGTCAGCTTACAGGTTTTCATGGAACATTTGAAGCGACTGGTGAGCACGTCATCCTAAGTGCAAATTTCTCATTGTATTCATGTGGTCGGTCGAACGCAATAGGCTGTCGGTGCACAAACCAATTGATTTCTACCTTCTATCGTTGTGATCATGGTTCTTTCCCCCCCTCTGTTCCTAGATCTCGTTCTGTTGTTTTCTTTTTCGGTGTCGCACAAAAATTATTTAGCGCTGTGTTCTTATTCATCGTGCTGTGAACGCGTGGGTCAGTTAGGGGTTTAAGGTCGCACACCACTACCGGGGCTGCCTCAAGTTCCCCGCTGTCAATGTCACCTGTAGTACCAAGCAATATGTGCATGGTGTTCCTACATCTCGTGTGCTGCCAATGTATTGCAGGTGACAGACTGTCCATACACGTCGCCACAACTTGTAACACGTGTCCATGCAAATCTTGCTAAATGATGCGATCATCATCGTGAAAAACACGGTTTCTTCTTCGACATGGCGCAACTTGCTCTTGCCTCGCTCACCCGCTACTCTCTTTACTTACGGGCTGGTACCTGGCAATGTCTGTCGCTCTGTAGCATACAAACGAATATGTACTAGAAAGGCTTTGCCTGGTTCCACAGGCCCATTTTGGGCGATAAGCCTGCTTGCGCCCGCCTGCTGCAAGCTTCGAAAATGACGAATGATAACGCTATCGGAGGTACCCATGGGAGCATGTGGTTGTTCTCACATATCCGCTGTCCCAGATGGTTCATTCATTTATAAAGGCCCTGGAGGACCATACATACTAGCAGCTCGACCCGACATCCCTGTTCGGCTCCACACCATTCAGCATGGCTGCCCCACACGACCAGGACGAAGGCACCCTTCCTGTCCTCTCTCAGTCTGAGAAGGTCGAGGCGAGTGACTCCAACAGCGTCGACTTCAAGAAAGAGAAGGATTCTGTCGAATTCGACGAGGCACAGCGCGAGGAAGATGACGTCGTCTACTTCAAGGGCGAGCCCGTCGTGACAACTGGACGAGATGTCTCTCGCTTCGTGGTCGACGTCCGGGACGATGGCGAAGCAGCTCTAACGTTTAGGTCACTTTTTCTGGGAACGGTCATGGCTGGACTTGGGGCTGCACTTTGTCAGGTGTGTACACTCCATGTTCATTGCACTGTCGGTTTGTTTAAAACTCGTATACCTCCAGATATATCTGTTCAAGCCGGTGCAGATGTCAGTCTCGACAGTGTTCCTGCTTCTCGTCATATATACCATTGGAAATGCATGGGCATCCCTCCTACCGCGCCGGTCCTGGGTCGAAGGCACGCGATTCCACCGCCTCGGCCCGATCTTGGAGTTCATCAACCCAGGTGCCTTCACGCTTAAGGAGGTTTGCAACTTTTTCGATACATTTGAGCGATAATTGTGCTAACATCTCCTCAGCACGTCGTCGCATCACTGGTGGCTTCAACTGCTGCATATGGAAGCACCGCCGTGCTCAACTTTGCCGTGCAACGGGTATGTTCCAGATAGCACCTGGCTTCTTTCGCTTCTGACGTTCGTTGCGAAGCTCTATTACGACACCCATGTCGAGGCCCTGACTGCGGTTCTCGCGACGTTTTCGACGGCCTGTTTTGGGTAACTTTATCGAACACGTCAAATGACGGTCAACTGACCTCAATTCTTTTCATTAGATATGGTCTTACCGGAGTCCTGCGTCCACTGACCGTTTATCCTTCTGAAATGGTGTACTGGGGGGTATGCACTCTTTCAATTTCTTTTTGGGAGCGTTACACTTACGGAAGCATTTAGAATCTCCCGACCGTCGCGGTCTTCCAGAGTAGGCTCTATTTTCGACTACCACAATAAGTACTTGATTCTGACGCCAATTCCACCAGCCCTGCATTTTGATGCAGCTCGCAATTCCAAGCGTGTCAAAGTCTTCTGGTCGGCTTTCACAGGAATGTTTGTATACGAGATTCTGCCAGCGTATATTTTCCCGTTGTTGAACGGCTTCAATATATTCTGCCTTGCATCGCAGCATGCCTCGCAGAAGACTGTCGATATTTTCACTAACCTCTTTGGAGGCTCCGATGGCAACGAGGGTCTGGGCCTGTTCTCGCTGTCCTTCGACTGGCAGTACATTGGTTCGACTTACATGAGTTTGCCTCTTATCCAGCAAGGTTTGAACGTTATGGATCTTTGAAAGAAGACGAAACTGACCGCGGACTTCCAGCGAACTCGTGGGTCGGATACTTCTTCTGCTATATAATAATCATGGCCATCTATTACTCGAATGCATGGAATGTGAGCTTCTATCCTCGCATTACACCCAACTATCAGTCATCTGACTTGCATCTTTATAGGCTTTGAATTACCCCATGCTTTCAACCTCTATCTTCTCGTCCAATGGCTCAGTGTATCATCAATCTGCGGTCTTTGGAACCACCTTCCAGCTGAACCAGACTGCACTTGAAGAGGTTGGACTTCCGGCTCTGACTGGCTCCAATGCATGGCATAATATTACCAGCAATTTGGCCGTTAGCTCGACTTTCTCAAAAATTTGTCACATGCATCTGACCGTCTTCATTATAGATTGGTGGCTTGATCGCTCACGTTTTACTGTTCTGGGGTCCCTATGCTGTCGAATCTTTCAAACTAGCCCGTGAAAAAACACAGCCCGACCCTCACTACCAGGTATGTTTGGGGTCCTTCAGATAATCTATCGTGCCTAATTGACATACTTTTACAGGCAATGAAGAAATACAAGGAGTGCCCGCTGTGGTGGTATCTCATCCTCCTGGGTCTTTCCTTCCTTGCTGGTGCGTATCTATTGTTCTCAGGTTTCCGACCCCCTGCCTTACCCCTATCAGGTTTGATTGTCGTGATCAAGGGGCAAACCACGCTCCCTTGGTGGTCGTACATCGTCGCCCTCATTGTGGGTGGCTTCATAACGCCATTCTCTACACTTCTGTACGCACGATTGGGTAACGGTATTGCAACGAACCAACTTATGAAGATGGTTGCGGGCGCCATAAACCCTGGACGGCCCGTCGCCAATCTCTATGTACGTGGAGTGTGCTGTCCTTCGTCCGACACCTGGAATGCTAACCAATACATACAGTTCTCGATGTGGAGCCACGATGTTATCTCGACGTCCATTGGCCTGGCCGGAGATCTCAAGATGGGCCAATATCTCAAAATTCCTCCTCGCGTCATGTTCCTTACACAAGTGTGGGGCACAATTCTCGGTTAGTCTCCTAGTCTACCTCTATTTGCCCTCCCCTGACTTCATTCGATTTTGCGCTCGCAGGGGCTGTCGTTAATTATGGTGGTTTATTTCCGCCCTTCTCAATGCCATTGGGCTGAATGTTCTGTATAAAGTGGTCATGATTTCGGTTGTTGACTCTCAGCGAGATATCCTTTTGGATCCTCGGGGCACCAACGTCTGGAGTGGCCAAGTCACTCAAAGCCTGAACAGCGCTGCTGTTACCTGGTCGTTAGCCAAGCAGCTATATAGCAGGGATGGCCCTTACTTTATAGTCCCTATAAGTCTTATTATCGGTATGGTGCCAACCTCCATCCAGTGGCTGATTTCGCGGGTGTGCACATTCGTCATCCTCGTCTGTCTGTCTGCCTAACTGAGCCTCCGTCCTATTCAGCGCTGGCCTAACATTGGTCCCGTTAAGGTCGACACCATCATGCTTCCGGTTATTTATATGGTAGGCTCTACTTCCCACACTCGTCTACCATAGCAGCATCTAACTCAATCTCAGTACTCGGCGTGGATGTCCGTCGGCGTAAACTCGACGATCACAAGTAGTATCATCGTCGGGCTCGTTTCTCAACTCTGGTTGAGGAAGTACCATCCTGGTTGGTATAAGAAATACAACTACATTCTTGGTGGCGCGTTGGATGGTGGCGCCCAAGTCATGATATTTATTCTGTCTTTTGCTGTCTTTGGTGCTTCAGGCGTGGAGAAGCCTTTCCCTTATGTGCGTCCATAATACTTGACGTTTGACTTGGGAATATCGATCGCTAACTATGTGTTGTTCCAGTGGGCCGGTAACCCCGCGAAAGGAAATGTCGACTATTGTAATGGCAATGGTGCCTTAGATTAGGATACCCATGATTCAGGGGAAACGATTCATGAAGTGACGATTGATGATCGACATGTATTGTATGTAATTTTGGGGTAAACATGTAGAACGCTCAGTTACAGAAACTTTATTTCTTTGGTTTAACGGATACGAGCATGTGTTGTGCACGTTTCCAGATCAAGCACCTGGAAATGTTGAAAAAAGAAATTTAGATTCTAGTATGTACGTCAAGTCTAGGTAAGGAATGAACTTAGGTGTAGATTACTATGCATCAAACTCTGGAGCGAAGAGCTCTGGGCTGTAGTAGTTGGTAACTTCCCATCCTGTCGGCTTCGTGCCGAATGACACCATGGTGTGGATCCCGTTTCTCTTGTTGAGCGGACGATGGGAGCTGATAGGCCAGTTCATAAATTTAATGAGAGCAGAAAGTCAGTTGTGGGCTTACTATGCATGAGCTAGGGCTTCCGCCATCCAACCTGATTCTCCAGGTTTTCCAACATCCTTAAAGAACAGCTCTGTTGCCTGGGCAGTGTCGTAGTCATGTTTGCTGAAGTGATCCATAAAGAAGTATATCTATCGAGCGATGAGCGGGAGAGAGATCTGGAATAAGTAGAGCAGACCTTTGAAAATGGAACAGGTTGTCCAACAAATAATTCGTAGTAATACATCATGTGGACACCGTCTCTTCTGAGTCGGCCAGCTTCATCTTCGCCATTAATGTTGTTTTCAAGCCGGATTTCTGACTCCTCGGTCTTCGTGTAGGGGAATAGACGAGTGAAGAACTTGGTAAAGTTTTCCACGGCGTCATCAACTCGAGGACCGGTGATTTGTCCTCCAAGCGTCATGTCGTAGATCATGTCCTTCAACGTGGTCCTCTCCGATAACAGATAGATCTATGGCCAGAATGAGACCCTGTTTTGGTTTATATAACGAATAGCTCGTACCTTGAGCCGATTCTTTTCAGATCTCGTCACATCACACGCAATCATAATGAACTTCATCTTTGAGTCCTTGCCATCGCCATGAACGAAGTCGACAACCATCTTGAGAGGTGCTTCCAGAGACGGATGAAGGTCCTTTACGAGGCGCGCGAAAGGCTCCATATCGTCTGACACTCGGTAGGCTGTGGCGCGGTTCTTGGGTTCGGTGCCAGGCAACGGAGTGTAAGGCGTCAAGTAATACATCTTAAGGTTTATTTCTCCCGACGGTTCCATATCGAAAGCTTTTGAGCGTCAGGTCGCATAATGCGATAGAAGGAATCACTTACCAATCATGTATGTCGTCCCTTCTACAAACTCCCCGCTGTGCTCGATATCCGGGAAGAGCCACTTTTCTACGATGTCTTTCCAGTCTTTGCTACCATCCTCCTTTTTTATAAGTCCCATATTGCCCTCATCGCTCCAGAGATGGTCAAGGACGGCGCCACCAGCAATACGGTGCCCACGCTCTGGGTGGAACGGATCAATGGTAAAGCGTATCCTACGATTGGCCTCCTCCTCCGGATCGGTGTCGTGTGGTATAGCCCATGAAAACTCCAAGTTGGAGCCGTCGGAGGTACATGTATCCATCTGGTCGCCAGTCCTAGCCTGGGCAGAGGTTACGCCCATGAGGCCTCCAAGCCGCGCCCACCAGAACTGACAGGATCATCATGACGTGAGCTCAGGGGCCGAACAATAAATACGGTGAACGTACAATGAGGTGGCTGGCCTGTGCACGAATGGGGTACCTTGCAGTTGCAAGCTGCGAGGCTAAAGAGCGGGCAGCGCGCCGCCACCAGAAAGTGGATTGTTCTGACAGGGTAGGAAGGATCTGGCTCGACGTAGCACGGTTAGCGATTATAAATCTATCGACGAAATTGGGGTCCTTGCCTGGGTCAGTACATCATAGACCTCAAGATATTTTTCAGGCTCGAAAGGGAGAGACACAGCGCCAAGCTTGTATGAGGCTCCGAGCAGACCTGTCGCGACAGCAAGGACTTCTCCAACGATGGTTCCGTCAGAGGCCATCTGTGTTTTGGGAGCGCCAGACGGCGGAAGTTGGGCTGTGAGATTCTCGTTTAGGGCTCATACCGAAACAGAGTACAAAGAAACAAACCAAAGTACCGCCCATCTTTCCAAAGTGCCAGCCAATCAATATCGTAGAGAGACATTAGAATTTGAAGCCAAGTATGAAGTCGAAGGCAAGATACAGAAAATTTGCACTGGAGAAGAGCCCCCTGAACTTGCCTTCCTTTTAACCAGAGACCAATGAAAGAGTCACGACATGAGTGTCGGAGGCTTCAGGTGATAGTTCTCACCGGGTTTGATCTGACGGTGACACTAGCATGCTGAAAGTCACATTCCTACGTCGAGATGGCATCCTGGTTCAACCATGCGAACCCGGGTTCTTTCATCGTAGGTGAACTTATCCTCCTAGTTCGCACCCGCCCCACTTGAATCTTTCGAAGTTTACATCCATAGTCCCTTACAGGGTGCTTGTCACGCGAGGCCTCGAGTGGTATATGATTTAATAACACGACAAACCAAAAATCATTGTAAGACAAAGATGGTCCGTAGGACATGGGCTGGAGGCTAGGCAGGCGTTGGATATGGTTTCATTGTGACTCGGGGACGGAAGATCTCCGGTAGTACAGAGAACCATGTCCTGACCGTAGGTCAACCTCAAACCCCGGGAGGGCTTGTGTCGGCTTGATAAATGAGCTATGCTATTCATAGACTTCGCGAGCGAATAGCCAGGAAAGTATAAGTTTCAATCCGGCTCATATATCGACCGGCGGGCTGTTCCTAAAAAAAAAGTCGAAGAAAACTGTTATTTTTGGCTGGGGGAACTCAATGCTCCGTGATGGGGATAATGTTGACCGAAACCTGCTCTTCAGAGAGCTCGAAGATGAGAAAAGTTGTATGTTGGAAGTGAACTCACAAGTTTGGCAGAACTACTGTAGGGCCTACAGAAAGGATGATGATGTGATAAGTCTGGATCATAGTTGCAACGCCGATGGTCCAGCTGGAGCGCGAACCGAGGTCTCACGGTCTAGGAGGGACTATGTAGGGCCAGGTGACATAGCCGAACTAAGAGCGCGTTCGGGTCGTTCCGAAGTTGTTTATGTCCTATCCTGTATTACTATTTTTTTTGATTTCTTTTACTCAGTGCCACCAACCACCAGCTCTATGCGTACTGCTTCAAGTTCTGAGGCGTTAGCCTGACAAATCGGTGCTGCTTGACATTGAAACCACTCCTGCCAGTCTCCTCGTCCTCCTCTACTACTTCTGCATGCTCTCCGTGTTATGGCAGGCTTCCATACCGAATCCGACCTGCCCGTGGGGCTTTCCCACGTCCATGTCATTGACTAGCTTCGGAGGTCTCCACATACGTCGGAGATGTTTCCCCCCGTTTGATGAATTTCAGCTTTGGCCTTGACAAGTATTGAACTTTGGCATGTATAAGCCTTCCCTTATAGTGCCTTTGGTTCGCCTTCCTTTCCCCAACAACTGGTAAGTTGCCAACTATATCCATGGTATTGAAGGACCTTCAAACAATGATGGTTGGCACTAGGCAAGTCAATGCTTATCCATTGTGTGAATTTGGCAAACATGTAGTGGTTACTCGAGTCCCTTTCTTTCATTAACGATCAGCAGTTGTATAGTGTGATGAATCTACTACCATGTTGCAAATCGGGTGAAGAGTTCATTCTACTTAAATGCAACTCAAAATCATTTCACATATTTACACTATGCAGGTCATAGTGCATGCTTCAGAGCGAAGAGCTCTGGGCTGTAGTAGTTGGTCACCGCCCATTCCGTTGGTTTCGTACCGAACGACGCCACGGTATGGTATGGATCCAATACCTCTCGTCGAGTGGACGATGAGGATTATCAGCCAATGTGAGAAATTATAGTATAGAGACCTCTGGGTACCAAATTGGTGCAACTTACAATGAATGAGCGAGGGAGTTCACCATCCAGCCTTTTCTGCAGGCTTGCCTACATCCTGAAAGACAAGTTCCGTCGCCTTGGCAGTCTCGTAGTTATCCTTGGTGAAGTGATCCATGAAGAAATAGATCTTTGTACGATGAGCGAGTGAGTGGCGCAAGTGAAATATGGGACGCTGACCTTTGAAAACGGAATAGGCTCTCCAACAAAGAACTCGTAGTAGTACATCATACGCACAGCTTATCTCCTTGGGCGACCATACTCGCCTTCTCCTTTTGTATGATTTTCGCTCCGAATTTGTGGCTCCTCAGTTCTCTCGTAAGGGAAGAAACAACCAAAGAACTTGGAGAAATTTGTTATAGCCGCGTCAGTTCGAGGGGCAGAGATTTTTCCACCACGCGTCTTATCATAAACCATGTCTTTCTTTCAACGTGGTCCTAGTAGAGTATAGATAGATCTGTGGCCAAAATAAGACTTGTCGTATGCAGTTTGAGCCTGAGTGTAGCCACCGTACCTTGAGACTTTACAAGACATCATGATCCACATCACCCCTGATTCCTTGCCCACACCGCGGAAGAAGTTGACGACCATCTTGAAAGGTGCCTCCAGGGACGGACGAAGTTCCCTCACGAGGTGCTTGAAGGGCTCAAGATCATCTGTCCCGTGATAGGCCGTGATACAATTCTTAGCCTGGTGCGAGGTAGTGGAGGTAAAGGTGCCATATAGTATTGCTTCAGGGTTATTTCACATGACGGCTCCAAATCAAAAGCTTTCAAATGACATTTGCGCCACGGAATATGATGGTGAGGTGGGAAGTTGCTTACCAATCACGTAGGTCGTCCCTTCGACAAATTCTCCACTGTGTTCGATGTCTGAGTAGAGCCACTTTTCTACGATGTCTTTCCAGTCTTTGCTACCATCCTCCTTTTTTATAAGTCCCATATTGCCCTCATCGCTCCAGAGATGGTCAAGGACGGCGCCACCAGCAATACGGTGCCCACGCTCTGGGTGAAAGGGACCAACCGCAAAACATACCCCCCGATTTGATTCATCTGACGGATCTGTGCCGTGCGGGATGGCCCACGAGAATTCCAAATTAGAGCCGTCGGAAGTACAAGTATCCAGCTGGTCGCCGGTCCTGGCCCGGGTAGAGATTACCCCCATGAGGACACCAATCCGCGTCCACTAGAACTGGCAGCGATCGTCGCAACGTAAGTCACCTCTAACGAATAGTAGTTGTGATGGACTCACCACTAAGTGGCTAGCTTGAGCGCGAATTGGGTACTTCGCGGTTGCGAGCTGCGAGGCTGATGTACGGGCAGCACGCCTCCAGAAGAAAGCGAGCTGCTCTGCAGGGTGAGAAGAATCTAGCCCGAAATGGCATAGCCAGTGATCATAAAGCTGACAGTAACTAGTAGCGAATCATGCTGTGATGCTTGCCTGTGTGAGTGCATCATAGACCTCGAGTATTCCGCAAGTTTGAAAGGTGAGATGACGGTGCCGAACTTGTATGCGCCACCGAGCAGATCGGTAGCAACAGCAAGAACCTCTCCAACAAGGGTTCCGTCTGAAGGTGTCTGCATCTTAAGGACGCCTGCTGGAGGTAGTTGGGCTATCTGACTTGTTCAAGGGATTTGTTCATATGGACAATGCACAAAACGTACGGAAAACTGCCCATCTTTCCATAGCTCGAGCCAATGGATATCGTAGAGGGAGATTAGGACTTGGAAACAAGAAATCAAGTCGACAGTCAGAAAGGCGGAGATGGGCAGTTGGGACAAATCCCGGAACTAGTTCGTCTTTTTAATGCACTGAATACAAAATGCAAGCATTCAAACGTCAAAGAAATGGAGTAGAGAGCGATTTGTGGCAAGAGGGCTTGCCCTTTGGGGGGTGTGGTTCGGCGGGGTTGATCTGGTTAGCTAAGTAGCATGCCGACATTTACCTCCCTTCGTGAGGTGAATGTGTATTCTCTTGAGCATGGGATAGACCCGGGTCCCATCCTATCTGGCACATGTCCCATTGCACTACAGGCGCATCCGTTTTGATCCAACTTCGTTTCGTATTAAACAATCTTGTATTTTTTCGCTCGTATGCAACACATCAAACGAGATTGTCTGCAAGTAAACGTAAACTCACTTGTATACAAGGCCGGATACTAGCGGCCTCGAGGCTGATATCAAATAGTAATACTTTTGGCCTAAGACTCTTAGTGGTGAGGCGCCTCGATAAAAAATTGCCAATAAGCTGCCCGTGGCTACTTCAAGACTCTTGACGTAGATTGTATCGGTTAGGCTTGTGACACCATGCTCAGCAAGAGCGTCAGGAAGCGGGTTGAATTTTTGAATAATAGCCTTAGAGCCATACTTAGAAGAGACAAGAAACAACAAAGGATAGAGAGTTAAGATAGACCGACAGCAGCTGAGAACTTGACTCATGGCCCGCCGAGATTGGAGTGGTTCGGAGAAAGCCGTCTTCACATCGAGTCAGATCAGGTTATTTGATGCCGACGGGCTCGATCCGACTCTGGGTCCGAGTGTCGATTTCTAAAAACTTTCGAGCTTTGACTTTACTCACAAGGTCAAACCGCACCCTCCTTCATTCGAAAGGCAGTGCTAGTCGATGATACCAAACAAAATGTTCAGGGCTCGCAATGATCAACGGTGGTCACGGATGCGGTGCCACAACTAAAGATAGATTTAGAGTACATACTTCACATAAAATACAAATCGAAGGTATGGGTTCCATTTACAAGTTGTTATTTAATCTCTCTCTGGAGCAAAGAGCTCCGGGCTGTAGTAGTTGGTCACCTCCCATCCTGTTGGTTTCGTACCGAACGACGCCATGGTATGAATTCCGTTCCTCTTATCAAGCCGACGATGAGAACTACAGCCAAGAGTGTGAATCTTTACAGGGTTAAAATTTTGAATGTAAACTTACTTTGCATGAGAGAGGGCCTTCGCCATCCAACCTTCTTCTCCAGTCTTGCCAACATCCCTGAAGAAAAGCTCTGTTGCCTTAGCAGTCTCGTAGTCGTTCTTGCTGAAGTGATCCATGAAGAAATAGATCTAAACGGAAAATGAGTGACGCGATTGTAAGGGAAGAATGGGCTTACCTTGGGGAAAGGGACAGACTCCCCAACGAAGAACTCAAAGTAATACATCATGTGCACACCATCTCGGCTGACTCGCCCAGCTTCATCTTCTCCCTGTATGTTGTTTTCGAGCTGAATTTCCGACTCTTCGGTCTTCACATACGGGAAGAGATGAGTGAAGAACTTGGAGAAGTTCGCCATGGCCACGTCAACCCGAGGACCAGTGATTTGACCTCCAAGTGTCATATCATAGATCATGTCCTTCATTGTGGTCCTCTCGGATAACAGATAAACCTGTATCCTGTGATCAGACTCGTTTCGTTCGTATTTATGCTGTCTTAAACGGAGATATCCTTACCTTGAGCCGGTTCTTCTCAGATCTTGTGACATCACAGGCGATCATGAACCATTTCATTTTTGATTCCTTGCCGTCACCGTGAACAAAGTCGACAAACATTTTGAAAGGTGCTTCCAAGGACGGATGGAGTTCCTTCACGAGGCGCTTGAAGGGCTCCAGATCATCTGTCACTCGATAGGACGCAACACGGTTCTTGGGTTCGGTACCAGGCAGTGCAGGGTGAGGCGGGACATAGTATTGCTTGAGCGTGATCTCACCCGACGGTTCCATGTCAAAAGCTTCTGAAGGTCAGGCCCATCATAATTTTGACTGGAAGAAAAGCTCACCAATCATGTAGGTCGTCCCTTCGACAAACTCTCCACTGTGCTCAAGGTCAGGGAAGAGCCACTTTTCCATGATATCCTTCCAATCCTTGCTGCCAATCTCGTTCTTAATGAGCCCCATATTACCCTCCTCACTCCAAAGGTAATCCAGCACGGCGCCACCAGCAATGCGATGTCCCCGATTTGGGTGGAACGGGTCAATCGTAAAGCGTATCCTCCGATTGGACTCCTCTGACGGATCAGTATCGTGCGGGATGGCCCATGAGAACTCCATGTTCGAGCCGTCCGAAGTGCAAGAATCGAGCTGTTCGCCGGTCCTTGCCTGAACAGATGTTACCCCCATAAGGCCGCCAAGACGCGCCCACCAGAACTGACAGGAATTGACCAGTAACGTAAGCCCGAGACCCGAAGAACAGGAATAGCGATTGACTTACAACAAGGTGGCTAGCTTGCGCGCGAATCGGGTACTTTGCGGTTGCGAGCTGCGAAGCTAACGCACGGGCAGCACGCCGCCAAAAGAAAGCAGACTGTTCTGACAGGGTGGGAAGGATCTATTCAGGCATGGCACGATGAGCTAAAAGCTGCTGGTGGTCGAGGCTAGGATCTTGCCTGCGTAAGAGCATCATAGACCTCGAGGTCTTCTGCTGGTTCAAGGGGCAAAGTAACATTGCCGAGCTTGTATGCGCCACCAAGCAGATCTGCTGCGACAGCGAGAACCTCTCCGACAAGGGTTCCGTCAGAGGGTGTTTGTATCTTGGAGCTACATGGAAGAGGTAGTTGGGCTACGGGGTATTTGTGAGTGTCCACTAGGTAGGGAGAGTTTACAAGGACACAGACCAAAGTATCGTCCGTCTTTCCACAGCTTAGGCCAGTCAATATCATAGAGAGACATCGCGATGAAAAAAATTGAAGCCGACAACGAGAGAGGCAGAAAGGTGGGCACTGAGGGAAGTCCCAAGAATATGCGCGCCTTCTTAAAGTGTCCAAGGTCTAAAACATGAACATTCAGTCACACCTAGAAATGGAGTTACGACGCGACTGGAAAGGCAAGCTTGTCTGCTAGGAGATACTCTCGCCGATACTTCCCTGCACCGAAACATAATCTGTTCGTTCAGACACGAGATCGACTCGGGTCCCATTCCTTCTCCACAAGTTCGATGGACGCGATAGAACGAATTTGCTTAGCGTTTCCACTTCCCTGGAGTGTGTCTGCTTTCGATTTCTAGCCTGATAAGGGGTTCGAATCTTGAGAAGACCTGAAATTAAGGTACATACTGAATACAAGTTAAATGGAGTGACACAATGGCTTGCAACTGATCGTGGCTCTGGACAAACAACCTCTCCGCATGCTCGCTCCGTCGGTCAGACGAGTCAAGGCCCAGTGATCAGCCGTGGTACGAGAATGAAGGATCTCCGGCACGGGTAATCCTGAGTGAACCTTGGTCCCAGCCTGAACCACAGACCACAAGCAGGGTCATATTTCGGAACTGGATCGCCGAAATTGTGAGCGGGTAGCTAGGAGATAGGATTGTACCTGCGTACATAAGTACGGACCGGGCCGGTCCTGAAAGGATGTTGGAGAAGATGCTCATTTTGGACCGAGAACGCTCGAGAAACTAGCATCGAGAAACTGATCGGAATGGTTGGGTACTGTGGAAGAAGAGACTGTATCGCCAGGTCACAGTCCATTAGACTTCAAGTGGGTACGACATTGGACTATGAATGTGCCGCCGCATAGCCGATAAGGCGCACATCGCAAACCGCTAACTCCTCCCGATTGGACCTAACTTGGAGTGTTGTGGCCGACTCTCGCACAAATGGTTCACGCAAAAGCGAACTGAAACAAGGGTCCCTGAAAAGGCGGAAAGGGAAATAGATCAAAACTTCAAAAGTGATTGAATTCAGGGACATCATACCTACTTAATGGCGGACTTGGCTAGAAGGAAGAAAATTTGCTGCTGCATGAGTGCGCCGTTAGTGGAAGACAGCACGCTCACGTTCATACACACGTAGCATGGACCCGGGTAACAAATCGTACTAGATTGCCTCCAAGCTCCATCTGTTTGTTTCATCATTGTTGATTTTAGAGCAGCGAGCGAGTAAAGAATACTACGGCTGTAGATAGCAGTAGGTCTCTGTAGATTACGGTGAATATTCGGTTCGGTCTGTACCAGACCGAAGCATACGCCTCGGCACTTGGGTCATCGATGACTCGGGGGAGGATCCAAGAAGGTTTCAACGATTTAGACGCTATATGACAGGCTTGCTGAATCATCTTGGTTTCAACTTTCAATTTTGGAAGAAGTACTACTCACCGCTGTTGGAGATCGGCCACCGTGGCGAGCGAATAAGCTCAGGTAGATTTTGGAAAGAGAACTGCGGTCATTGGTGTAAACCTGGACCCAGCCCGGACCAATTGAAAACGTTCTAAAAAAAATCAACGAAGATTCGCGAGAGGTCTAGGAATGGATTAGGGTTCGTGTTCGTGGTGCGGCCGCACCAGTGAAGGGAGGGTGGCAGCGGTTCGGGCTGTTCCATTAACCAGTATTAGAGCATGAGCATTGAATATTGAGCTTGAGCAAGTCAGGATGATCGTCGGCGTTGACGAAGAGCAGCCGGCAAACAACACCAAATCTGTGCCTCCCACAACCCACATGGTTACACTATCGTCGTCTTACCTTGACCATCCAAATGCCATCGCATAGAACAGCGGACGCAGTACAGGTTGCGCCGTACCTCACCCACGTCGTCACTCATCATGGGCAGGTCACCCTTTCGCCTGCTGACAATAATGGCCGTGTCCGTCAAGCCGATACGAAAGGAAGTAGGACCCGCCAGAGGCAGGAGAGGATTCCGAGAGGGGAAGAAGAAGTACGGTTCAATGTGGGTCCCCGATCCCTGCGTAACTTGGTTGGCAGTCGTGCAGGACGACGTGAGGGGCGGCAAGGCCGAGGTCGCGGCGAAACGGACGAAGGTGTGTTCTCTGCTACCTCCATTATCCCTGTCCAACTCAGAGTTTCATGCAAAGCATACCCAAATTACCCACCGCCTTCCTTTCTTGAAGCAACATCGGTACCGGCGTCTCCCAGTAATACCACACTCGTGACCCTCTCGCAGCCGGTTTCGCCTGTTACTCCAGGAGGACGTGGTTCTACACTACCAGAAACTTCACCTGAACCAAGTTCTACTATGCCCCCTCTGCCTGTGGTGGTATCGTCTGGAAACGATGCGGATTCAGACACCTCTTCCCTTGAGATCATAGACATGGATTCACTTCCGGCAGCAGAGCAGCTTCCATCCGGTGTCAAACTCGAGGAAAATATCAAACGCGACTGGATAGCTCGACGTGGTGTGGAGTTCCCTTCACCTCCTGAAAGTCAAGCGCGAGGTCGTTCCAAGAGTCATCCCCGAGCAATACTGGATCCCGATACAGAAGAGGGCCCAGAGGAGGTCCACCATGAGCCCCGCCAAAGCAGCCCAAAGAAAAAGAATGCATCTCTGTCTCCACTTCGTACTCTTTTCCCCTATCGTGCAATGGCTGTCGATCAACCCTTTTCTGCGTCACCAAATCCATCCCCATATTCTTCTCGCTCGTCTTTACCCTTTCTAAGTGCTACTTCGCTCAAAATGTCGATGTCGACGACGTCTATTTCATCTATCAAGGGAGAAGGTTTCTTTTCTCGCAAATTCTTGTCTTTCAAGGGCAAGGACCGTACCAAAGAATCTTTGGACGCTTGGGAAGTTGTGGATCCGCATTCTGATCCCAGCTTCACACTGGATAACGCCTCGTCGCCAACCCGCAGTCAAAGTTTCACATACGGGATGCCTGTTGTCCAAACTCTTTCTGTAAAGGAGCAAGCCAAGCCGGCTCCTGCTCCAACTCCAACCTCTACCACACCTCATCCTTTATCGCTAAGAGACCGCAAAGCGCCTCCAGTACCTGCAGTACCTCGGCCACGGCGGCAGGCGCCCCCACCGCCCCCAAAACCTGCAGAGCTTGCGTCTGTCCCTCAAGGCCCCATCCTCACATCTGTACGCACAAGGAAACCCCCTCCACCGCCGAAAAAGCCGCCACAATTAATTTCATCTCCACTGGGACGAGATACGTGGCGTCCGTCGAGCCTTGATGTAGATGCCAGTTCTAACTCTATACTGCAACGCGCCATGGTCACGCCGCTACCTCTTTCTCCTGTCGACGGTCAGCATGAGAACATCCCTCCCACTCCTAGTAGCCCTGTATTGCCGAGCCCAGTTGAGAGTATCTCAGTGTCAGTGTGTGAACCCACACCTACATCACTGGCAACAGTTGTCCCTCCGATTTCTGCGTGGGAGGGTAATACTGTCGTTCGAGGCACAAGCCCGGACTTTCTTCCCATGCCTGGCGACTACCCCGATGACGATGGGTCTCGAGACCCAACCTCAATGCTTACCCCAAGCCCTAGGGCCGTTATTTCGCCCAGCCCGCGACGTCATTACCCTGGGAGACCTCTTCCACAACCTCCGGGCACGACACGACCGCTGGTAGAATCCATTTATGCGCTCCCAAGCGAACCGTGTGTGAGCTCAAGCTTCACAAGTTCACACTGTCCCGAGGGTCTCCTCATCGACCTTGATGATTCGCCTACATCCGTAGCGCCTGCGAACAGTTCCCTTCCTTTCGTCAATAGTGACCGGACCCATTTGTCGCCATCAGCACAATCGTACGCCACATCCAGTTCTTCGTCCGTTGATCTTCTGGGATCAATCGCACCCTCCTCTTCACCGGTAATGGAAGAACAGGTACCGCCGAGTCGGGCAGAAGTGGATCCCGCTCCATCGAATCAGGTGGCTTCTCCTACCCCGTACTCGGAAATGACAGATCTCGATGTGCTTGTATCTCAAATTAGTGGTGAGGAACAGCAAGATGGCTCTGACTATGACGTGAGTCCGAGCCTTATCCCCAGACGACGTATTTATTGATAGGCAATCTATAGGCGCTCCTACTCCTATCAGAATTCATCGGGCCTGCTAGTCCTCCACGAAGGCCCACCTCGACACCACACACTTCACCACATCAGGCTCAATCCAATCCGACATCTTCAACAACAATCGCCCGTGATCCCCCTGCGCCGAACGTGCCGCTCCTAGACATCGTGCGAGTCGAGCGTCGGCGCACGACAAAGGACGGGCGCGTGAAGCTGAAGCTTGGGCTGCTTGATGCGGCCGTCGATAAGTGTGGGATCTGCTTGGCGCAGTTTCGCAACGGGGACGCTGGGCAACTGGGATCGGTGTGCAGGCACGCCTTCCATGAGAAATGCCTTGGGCGTTGGCTTGTCCGGAGCAAGACATGTCCCTTGTGCAGGGTACCACTTACTCTGGAGCAGGTTGGGCCATTGTAGTTTCTATTCTCGTTCTTTTCTCGGTTCCCCGGGGCCTTCTGTATCATGACCGACATTGTAGCATACATACGTACACGCATTCTGACTCCGAGGACACTGCTACGCCCGTACTTACCACTCAATATCTCATCGATTTCTGTCTCATTAGCTATTCATCATCTACCTTCCAAGGCACCTAGGTGTTCATTGTACGACAAATTGTACTTACTGATAAAATGTACTGTCATTGTTCAGTTTTGCTCAAAGGACCAATCTGTCATCTATCGGGGCCTACTTCGTAACGTACACTCTGCACCAGCTCCCAAGATACCGTGGGCACTTACACAAGAGGGTTTCTTCAGGTAGTAGCTTTAGATGAGACCTCAGGAATCCCCTTTCAGTGATGGCGACCTTGGCCTTACCCACCCAAACTGAATGATATTTTGTGTGCACAGAGCGCCCTTGAGCGACAATCCAGATATCTTTGCCGATATGTTCGCGAATGGACGACCAGAAGTCTCAGAAGGACAAGTTATAATTAAGCCTTTGAATTGTTCCTACATGCTCCACATAAACTCCACGGTCGACAAATACACTGACGAAGGGACTGATACTATTCGTAGCCTCGATCTCTACATACCAAAATTTGCACGGAACACCACGATCGTTTTTTCCCGTCATGTCCATTATGCTGGACATCGCTGACAAGTACGGGATTGCGCAGCCCATGACTGGCCCGACACTCTTGCTGAGTGGGACGCCGCCGAGGCATATGAGGAGCAACTCAGACTCAGAACAGAGGTGTCGAAACATGTTCCAGAGCTCAACGACGAATTGCCAGAGCCCGCGAGTGCCATCCATTTCGCCTTCTTCTACATGCTCGGAGACTCTGCAGAACATAAAAATATGACCAGCTATCGTCCTGCCGTGTTCTACCATCTCGCACGGCTGCCACCAGGAACGAACGCAGACGCTGAGGCAAAAGGATTTCGGGTTGTCAACGGCGGCCAGTCGGCCAAGTTCTCGCTGCTCAGGTGCCTTCGGACGGAACCCATTGCTTGGGTCACACGGTTGCGAAATGCATTCGTAAACTTCATGAAAGCTGCAGAGGGCCCTGAGGTCCTTGAAAGTGAGAGGGCTGTGATGCTCTTGTGGTGGAGGAGGGTTGACATCGAAATACTCCTCGGACTAGCGATCCTAACGATAAGATGGATGATTCACGGGCTCTGTTCGATCCATTAGCTGCATTGATAGGTCTGGCAGAAGTCTGCTGAAGTATTCAGAGAAGGCGCAACGATCACAAAGGCGACGAGTTCGGCCTACAGACAGCGTGTGGAAGGATAACAACGGGAGGCTACGTGGACAGGGTTGGCTCGATCGTTCGACCCGGTGTTTTTTTCCACCCGCCCCCCCCCCCCCCCCCCCCCCCCCCCCGCCGGCCGGGGCGGGGGCGCGCGGGCCCCTGCGCGCCCCGCCTGTCTGTGGTTGGGCCTGAGGGTCTTGTCTCTGTGGGTGTGGGGCGTGGGCCG
>JABCKT010006608.1:0-37398 GCA_018858115.1 Tephrocybe rancida
CCTTTATACTTTGAACAGTCAAAATTAGTGAAGATAATATTAAATTCCATGTACACTCCACATAAAGTCCACATAGACTCCACATGAAGTCCATTTAGACTCCACATAAAGTCCACATAGACTCCACATACTTAATTCCACATATACTCCACATACTCTATGTAGAGTCTACATGGAGTCTATGTGGAGTGTACATAGACTAATTCCACATAGACTCCACATAAAGTCCACATAGACTCCACATAAAGTCCACATAGACTCCACATACTTAGTTCCACATAGACTCCACGTGAAGTCCACATAGATTCCACATAAAGTCCACATAGACTCTACATACTTTCAAAATGACATAAATCTACAAAGAGTCTACAAGGAGTCTACAAAGAGTCTACATACATGGAGTCTATGTAGAGTCACATGGAGTCTATATAGACTCTACATAGACTCCATGTATTGGAGATAGCACAAAATGGTCTACAAAAAGTCTACGTAGAGTCTCTCTAGACTCCATGTAGCAGAAATGTGGATTCCAAGAGGATTTTATGTAGACTCCACATGGATTAATGTGGAGTATACCAGGACTTTATGTGGAGTCTAGTGGAAACCAGGGGGAGTGTAAAGTACTCCTTCAAATTCATCCCTGGTATGTCCAAATCGGACAAGAACTGAGTGAGTTATGACCAAAACAATCCTGGATGTGGTCAATTTGTATGCTCCCCACCGTTTTGAGCATATCTCCCTCAGTTTTTGTCTGATTTGGACGTACCAGGGATGGATTTGAAGGGGCTCGAGTACATCTACATGCTACAGTACTGCACGTTATGTATATTTACCCTGCGACCGATCGCAACCCGACCGGGTTGCAACTGGTTGCAACCAGTTGCAGTTGCAGTCAATACATTTGGGTATCCCCAGCGACCGGTTGCAGTTGTGGTCGCTGAAAAAACGGGTGAAAGACCCAACCCGACATGGCTTTAAAACACTAAGTGCAAGGACTGTATCCAACTCTTTCTTCAGGTGAACAGGAGCATCTGAAAATAACCAAGTCAGACTTATCTTGAATGTGCAATGAACTATGAATTTATGCGATTGAATGGAAAGCTGTGATGCCTGTTGTAACGTCCATTCGTGATGGAGGACGGCTTCCTCAATGCCACAGGAAAACAATTGTTGGTGTGCCTTGTGGCCCTGGGCCTTGACACCTTTGGTGAGCCTGCGGTGTATCCAGGATCCCAGATCATTGCGTAGTTCTAGACTGATTGAGGTTACCTGTCAATCAACTTTGCTATGTGCAACTCATGTGAGTAAGTTTAAATATCATCAAGGCATTACAATACATACCCCACAAGACCTTGTCACACCTATAAGCCTCCACATCTGTGACCACAGTCGTTCTGTACCCTCCCCATCAGCCAAACCTAATCCAGTGCATATTTGAGGATTATATATGATTTGGCAAGGCCATTGATGCACAAATGTGTGCATTGCACTTGTTACAAGCTCCAGATGCTGGGTGATGTCAAGAGGAAGGAAGTTGTAATGTAGAAGTAAAGATATTAATGCCCTGAGCCAAAACACAAAGAAAAGATGGCATGTCTTACGGAGTGAAAGCTACGATCCAGTACGCAACCTACATCATAAAGTATGGCAATGGTTGCATGCAGGGGAAGTAAAGAAAACAAATGCTCTATCATAGCAACTGCATATTTCTGTTGTTTGCCGGGTGTATTGATGTTTGTCAGGAAGATAGGAATATCGTGATGGCAGACAAGGGCCATCAGTCCACCATCGTCAAATTTTTCCATGTTGGTCTTGATATTGGATCCACTGCCTGCAGTGTGTGAGGACTCACACTTGTCAACAGCCTTGTCTGGCACAACAGGTTTGCGAGAGCATGGTTTGCGAGTCTTTCTGAGTGCTTCCATCTGATGGCCAACACCATCAATGAATTCCTTTGGTAGGATGCATGTAGGCTCGTAGAACTTTGGTGAATCCCCAACAGAGCAAAGATGTCAGTGATTGAAGTTACCGTTGACACATACTTGAATGTCACCGCCTCTGCAAGAGGAAGTTTTATAAAATGAATATATATTGTAGGACAAAGCCTGGTGCACTCTTTTTCCAGTGACTGCCCAAAGGATGTACCTCCAAAACAGGCAGGGCACCTTTGCTGGAGAAGACAGGCACACTCTCCACGAATCTGGTCATTGTTACCTGTGGGTGTCTTTTCATTTGTATTAGTGGAGGGGTTGCCAACGATGCCAGCCTTCTCAATCTCTTGTATCTGGGTATCGGTCTTGAGTACAGCAGCATCTACTTCTTGCCCTAGTCAAATTTGCAGGTTGTCATACCACTGAGCGGCATACCCTAACTCCCGTCAAAAGGCATCTTGAACTGGCGCTCCCTATTTGTGTGTCACTTCAAGCAATACATCACATTCTTGAATTATAACATACCTTGGCATTGGTGACAACAAATCCCCAGTGTTCATAGAATATATTCAAGGCACTTGCCATGGCATTGACAGCATCACAGGACTTCTCAAACAATGTGTGGTAAAAGTCCAGAAGGTGAACCAATATGGCCATGCGAGGATATGAGGGTGTAGTGGGGAATAATCCATTGCATACAAGAACTTGCAAAATGTCCTCACAATCGCACAAATGAATTGTATGTTTCTCAAAATCTGTGAGAGTTCAAATGCATCAGCATAATGAAGAAAATCATGGTGCTCACATTCATTGAACAGACAGAGCACAAGGCTACTCTTTGTCTGACAATTGGACTTGTCTCTACACCTCAGCTGAAACTCAAGGTGCATCTGGAATTTCCTCAAGCAGAAGGGCAAGCTCAGGCTCGGGCTCATCGACAAGCACCATGGTAGGTGTGGCTTCTGGGCTGTCTGGATTTGTTGTAGATGGCTTTCGACAAGTGTTAAGTGCTGCCAGCTTGGCCTGTAATTGTAGGATTTCCTGGCTCTGTCCCATAGGCTATACATAAGTGGCTGTCTTAACTTTGTTTCAACACTTTGTGGGGCTTGTGAAGAGTTGACCTAGGCCACTAGTTGCTGGCCGTTGGCCATGGGTGGGCTCCTTGGATGCAGGCATGATGAGAGAGTAAGGAGATAATATTAATAAAAGATAAGTAATAGAGATAACACAAAGACTGCACTGCAAACAAAAACTGAGTACAAGGGGCAAAGAGAAGTCCCAACAAGAGGTTCCACCTAACCTCCTGGAGGTATAGCATGGTTAAAAGTGCCTGGAGTTGTGGTTAGGACCAACCCTGTAAGATCAGGATCTCATGTGGTGTCCATTTGAGGAAACAAGGTGAGGACCGGGTTGAGAGGTCCTCTCTCTTAGCCTAGTTTCCATTTACACATAAACCCCCACTAACGGGCCATCAAGAAGCAGGAAGTGTTGTGTCTGAGGTGGAGTCATCCACTTCAGGCAACCCCCTACCACTACCCTCTTAGGGTAGTTAGTACCTACTACATAACCCCCTAAGAGGCTCCAGGACCAGGTCCCAGCCCATGCCTCATGGGCTCGCCCAAACCATCAATGGACGTGCCCAAAATAGCAATGGGCATGCCCATTTTCTGCAGAATTTGATGTGGGCGTGCCCAGGTCCATTACCTCTATACGGGCGCACTCACAATAGGAATGAGCAAGCCCAGGCATAGTTTACATCCACAGGCACGCCCAAACAGACCAGGGTGCTCCCACAACAGAATTGGGTGCACCCGGGTGTAATATTGAGTGTAACCACTTTTACGGTATGATATAAATTTTTCTAAAGTGTACAACTCTCCCGGAACATATATCTACATGTTTTCCAACACTTACCCCCACTGAAAATGGACAGGAATGGATGGATGGCGCAGGATCCTTATGGATAACCTTGAATATCTAATGGGATCACATCAAAATCTAAAAGGGGACTCAGAATGATCGCTCTGAGTTACTGCATCCATCAAGATAAATTGTAAGCATCAAAAACCCAAAATGGACACAGAATGATGGCTCCTATTTGATGGACAGAACATGTTAATGACATCACGTCTATCTACAGTCGCCTCTGTCATAACCCATACCTCTTGGTCGACACCCATAGCTATGGGTTATCAGAGAGTATGGGTTCCCACAAAGACGTTATATATACACTTCATTCTAGATGTGTTCTAAAGGACAACTAAGTTATATTGAAGCGAAATAGTCAGTTATTTGAGAGGGAACCATGTTATCAAGCTCCAAATGATGCATCTGCCACCAAATGTGTTCCCTGATTCTCTACATCTCCTTCAGGCTAATTGCCTCCGCAGACTCAATTCTTGACATCTCTTTTCCCTTTCCCCCAGTCTGAAGGAGCCACAGGCACAAGAGAACATGGGCCATGTGCTATAATTAGAATTTTTCATGTATTATTGGTGACCATCCACCAGACGAATGACACATCTCTTTTCTTACTCAAACTACCATCTTCCCTGAAAAGCACTTGATGGCATATGCATCTTCAAGTACACTTGACTTACAGTCCCCCACCTATTCTGATTGGAGTCAATATAAATGGTACATTGGAGTCAGTTAACTATTTCTTAGTCTGATCGGACATGGTAACTTATAAATACAGTGGTTGTCACCTGTAGTATGGTTGGACTCCAACCAGACAAATGACTTGTACAAATTTTGACAAGTTGAACATATCATTTTATAATATTATATAATTTAACTTAAATTAACTAGTCCCACACCATGTAGGTGTGGGCTGGTGATGTTTACACAGTGATGTTTAAATTTTATCATATTTATATATATATTTTAAATACAAAAATTAAATATAATCTAATGAAAAAGAAAAAGAAAAAAACGCTGCCCACTGCCACAGAGGGCAGGCAGGCGTCATGGGCATGTAGCAGTCGAGGGTGCGTGCCCTCACATTGCTCCTGGGGGGGTAATCAGTACAAAAAATAAAAGAAAATAAGAAACAAAAAAAGCTGCTCCCCCGCCCACTGCAGCAGGCGGTGGGTGTGTGTGCGGCAGGCAGGTGCATGGTGTTGTGTTGTGGTGTCCTGGTGGTCAGGGGTACGCCGTTGTCGTGTCGTTTGTCTTCTGGCAGCAGTCATCATGGCCTGCTGCAGTAGGCAGTGGACGCGTGTGGTGGGCGACAGTGGTCAGCGGTGTTGGACATGTGTGGCAGGTGCATGGTGCATGGGTGTGGGGTGAGCGGGTGTGCTTGCCGTTGCTGCATTGGTCTCCTGGCGGCAGTCCTTGTGGTGACATGGTGGCCAGGGGTGCATGGCGATCAGGTTGTCATTGGGTCATTAGTCTGCTAGTGGCGGTCATTGTGGTGACATGGTGTTCAGGAGTGTGCCATTGTCACCTCATTGGTCTGCTGGTGGCGGTCATGGTCAGGGTTGCATCATGGTCAGGGGTGTGCCTTCGTCACATCATTGCGGCAGGCGTTGTAGTGACGTGGCGGTCAGGGGTGTGCTGTTGTTGCCTCATTGGTCTCCTGGCAGCAGTTGTCATAGTGATGTGGCGCTCGGGGGTGCACCGTTGTCGCATTGTTGGTGCCTTGGCAGCAGTTGTCGTCGTTGTTTGTCCAGGGGCATCTGGGTCCATGCTAGTGGGGGTGGTGCTGCTGCTGTCAAAATGTTAGTGGGGGGTGGGGGTGTTGGTGGCTCACCTCATGGCTCTCCCCCACCCAGGGTCTGCCATTCCCAGCCCCCTCGTTGCCCCTCCTGTTGTTGTCAGTGTCGCTTGTGGTTGCCGTGAAGTGTCTGGCTGGTAGTGGGCGCGAGGCAGTGGTGATGACAGTTGGGTAGTAATTGGGGTATGGAACAATGGTGGTGGTGGGAGTGAAACAATGAAACAAACAAATTTGATCACTGATGAACAAATTTGTTTCTTGATGGTGGCTGTGGTGGTCACGAGGTAATGAGCTCAAGTATAGTTATGTTTACCACAACGGCCAGCTGGTGCAGTGTTCGATTCTGCGTCGTTTCACATATATATTATTAAAATATAATTGAAGGTGACCTGAGTCCTAGGACTCCTAGGACTCCAATCAGACTTTTGTGGCTGTACATCAGACTCGGACTGGAAAAATCAAGGGATTCTCTTGTATAGAGTCCTATCTGGTTGTCCAATCAGAGTCCTAGGACTCCTAGACAGTTTTATGAACCCAGGTGCCGCGAGCTTCAATCCTACCATCCATCCAGTCGAGACACCGTCCAGGCAAGTTTCCATGAGTACCTGAAAGTTGAGAAGATCAGCGTGAATGAAAGCACAGTAAGGGAGGAAATGAAAGTAATATAGCCCAAAACGTCTAAATGCCTGTGCCAATCAAGTCGATTGACATCTTCTTCTGTCCAAAATACTCTTGGAGGCTGGGCTCTACAGACAAAGCAAAAATTCTGTGAAGGGAATGACGGAAAACAAAGTCAGTGTAACTGCACCTGAGTTGGCCCTTTTGGGCTGTGGGACTTAAGATAGTCAGTGTGTGGCATCGAAAATGATTCGGAAGTAAAAGAACAGAAATAAAAGTTTTTCCGGGAGGAGCAAGTCTCTCTACCACAGTGGTTGCTCTTATGTTCTTGAATTTTGCTTTTGAGGCTATATGTTCAGAGCTGGAAAGGGAAATTGATCCTTGCAATATTCCCTCTGGCCCGGGTCATTACCACTTTGATCGTCTTTGCACACATGACATTGGTATAAAGAAAGGACTTTTCAGCGATGTCGCCACCAAGATTTTCAAGGTACCGATCAGCTTGTTCGAGTCACAGTGTGATTTCCAAAGGGCGCAGGGGGTTGTGGAGAATGTTTGCAGAGGATGGTAAAGGCAGAATAGTATTCTCTGGAGCAGTTTCACACTCGGGGTGCAGGTCAGCATCTGGATCTGGCACCAGTGGCTTGTCCAGATCGTCAAATGTTTTGGCTGTGGGCTCCGGCAGCCAACAGAGATCTCGCACGACATATCCTGCCTTCACCTGCAACGCTGCTAGGATTGTCAACTGCTTGGCTATACTGTCACACCCTGCTTCAATGGCTTTCTGATCCTCTTCCGGGGAGACTGAATTAAGTGTCAAACCTTATCTTGCATTTTGATCCTGTATCAAATATTTACCTTGTACTCTGTTACAATGAGGGAATGAGATACTCGCTGTTGCTCTTCAATCAGGGCTTTCGGGGGTAGAGGTATCAGTAGCAGACATTGCCAAAGCTTGCTTTACATCCTGGGTCTTCATTATATCCATAGACTTGTAGTCCTTGATTCTTTCAACTTCGGCTCTTTCAATCTCTCTATCCCATATGGTATGATCCTCATTTCATAATGTTGTTATCATGCTGGCATGGTAGGTGGTGGCCTTCACATGCATTGCAATCACTTCCTGGTACTTATGGCAAAGAAAACTGGCTTTGAACATGTTATTAAGTGCATGTGGAGGACAACATCAGCACCATGCTTACACATATTTAAGATTTTTTTTCCAGTTGATATCACTCATGTGATCATTGAGGATCCCTGCTTGATGGGCCAGTGTTACTGTCTGTGCCTGTGAGGAGACCTTGTTGAGGGATGCCCATAAAGTTTCCAAAATCTCGCCAGCCATGGTTGCAGCACCAGGGATGAATGAGGATGCAAAGCGTCAGAAACAATCATCCTTATGACCATGTACATGCATCAATCCTATGGCCTGATCGATGGTGAGATGCTCCGGGATGTCTGGACCAAGGTGTTTGGCGAGGTGGACAATGTACTGGCAGACGATGTTGTACATGAAGAGAATACACCTAGTGTTTTAAGGTCGGGTTGCAGCAACTGCAAAAGACTGCAACCCGACCGGACTGCAACTGCAAAAGACCCGACTTCAAGTTGCAGTTGCTAGGATTTCAACAAGGTATTGCGACCGCCTCCGACCGGTTGCCACCGGTCGCAACCGCTGTGCGTATAGATGTACTCGATCCCCTTCAAATCCATCCCTGGCACGTCCAAAACAGACAAGAACTGAGCAAGCTATGACCAAAACAATCCTGGATGTGGTCAATTTGTATGCTCGCCACCATTTTGAGCATATCTCTGTCAGTTCATGCCCGATTCAAGACGTGCCGGGCTGCAAATGAAGGTAGGAAGTATATCTACACACTACAATACTGCACAATATGTATATTTACGCGGTTGCAACCGGTTGCAGTTGCAGTCGCTATATTTGGGCATCCCCAGCAACCAGTCGCAGTCGCAGTCGCTGAAAAAACGGGTGAAAGACCCGACCCGACCCGACCTTGAAACACGAGCTGTGTCAAGGTGCCGCGTGGTCAATCTGTGAAAATGAAAGGCCAGGTCAGATGGGCGCGATGTGCACAATCACAGCAATGTACTGCGCAGGCATCCTGCTGTTCAGGTCCCCTAACCATACCTCAGTATTGCCCAATCTACAAAGACATTTTGCATTGCGTCTAACACGAAGGAGAGCGTGGGGTCGAAGCCCAGGGCCTGTTATAGGAAATATAAAAGACAGTACTGTAAAACACACAGAAAACAATGTAAGTACAATTTTCTTGGACTATGAGGGCCAAATACATAGAGCCTTACCTCCTGATGTTTGAAGGGTGTTGAGGTGGTGCAGCGTGCTGAGCATAATCACGACGCTGGTGAGAGCCAGGTTGGATTACCAAAATGGGCGATGTTGAACCAAATTTGGCATTCACCAAACTTGTTCACATGCCTGCTCGTCATCATCAACAACATTCAGGACGTATTTCATATGTCGAATAAGGAGTGATTATACAATTGTATTGGGCTCCATGCATTAGGAGAACACTTTTAAGACATTTATAAGCTAAACTGAAGGAGGAGTGAACAAAATATAAAGCCAGGAGCATATGTGGCGCTCCAATGTCATCCATAAGCTTTGTGATGCATCCACCCATTCCCGGAACTATTTTGATGGGGAAACATACAGGATTTCCATGAAAATATATTAGGAAACACCTTTCAGGGTCCACTAATGCCCATCATTTGCGTCAGTGGCCGGGAAGCCAATTTTTGTGTTTTTGCACATTTGATGGCTGTTTACTAATACCATCATACATGTATACTGTAGCTCTGTGTATGGTAGAAACCGCCGTGGGAGCGTGACACCTGGAAACCATGCAACTTTAGAAACCAGGCTGTGGAAGTGTGTGACATCCAAAATTTTAGAAATGAATACCACTGGTACTCCTCATGTACTGTGCTTCAGTCAAGGTTAGAAAGGTCTGGAAGTGTTCAATTACCACTTTTGTGAGTTAGAGGGCAAAGATGAGGCCAGGCATGCGACTTTTTGACATTTTTCAGCATGTTTTTTCAATGTTTTTTTGGTGTCACAATTCTACCCAAGAAACCAAGCCCTCCATGATGTGTGACCATGGACGATTTGGGAAACGAAACCGGTCCATCATGACCGTGATGGTTTCTACCATACACAGAGCTACAGTACTCGTGGAAAGCTATGTCAGGGTCCACTACCTCCCATCACTCCCATCAATTCTGTAGAGCCCCGTTTTTGTGAATTGATGGCATTAATACAATTTCGGACCCCGCAGACATTTCTGGATTACACAAGCACCCGAAATTTGGCTGGTGGGCAGTTGGCAGCCCTGATGACATGAAACTGATGGGCAACTTCCATCATTTGATGCCATGATGTAGCCTACATGGCTGTCCGTCGGGTTCGTTGTGGGGTTATGGTGGCGTTCGTCGTGCATTATGGTGTCCTCCAGGGTCATTGTGGAGTCATGGTGGTTGTTGTCATGCAGCGGTGGTGGAGGTGGTGGTGGGAAGAAGGAACGGCAGTGATGTGGCATTCTCACACATGAGAGTCAGATTTCTCGCACATGAGAGACAGATTCTGACTCTGCTAGGTGTTGCTGGACATGAGATTAGGCCATATGGACTTGTGGTTTGAAGATATTACAAGCCACTCTGGCCCAATGGTTAGGTGTGCCAACTGAAATGCTTAGTCAGCTTCCCAGAGGCCTGAGTTCAACTCTTGACTATTGCAACATATTTAATATGGTTTCTTTTTTTCCATTAAATTAATGACAGTGTGTAATACAACCAGAGTCCATGTAGACTCCTTGTAGACTCCAGTCTACGTAGAGTCCACAAAGACTCTACATTGAGTCTACCAAGTAGAGTCTACTTAGAGTCCACTTAGATGCTACATCTATGTGGACTTGATGTGGAGTCAATGTAGACTTTCAGAAATTATGGGAACATGCCAAAAAGTCTACATAGACTCCACGTAGACTCCATGAGAGTCTATAGGGAGTCCAGGTAGAGTCCTTGTAGATCTACATGTAGACCAGGGGGAGTGTAAAGCCCTCCCCCAAGAGCCTTGATCAGGCCAGCCAGTCATCCTTGCTTGTCCCAATTCTGTGTGTTCACCGCCGCTACATAGTCAACCATTTGTTGGTACTAGCTCTGGTTAGGCTGGACACCACCATATGGGGGAGGGTTGGGGGAAGGGATGAGGCGTTGGGACGGGGAGAGGGTGGCACACAAGAGGGGATTGTTCAACAGTCCCAGAGTGGCATTCCTTGGGGCCGGGCAACAGGGTACCAGACACAAGCGCTCACCGCTAGAGTGCGGTGCCAGCTGTGGGTCCTGAGGGATGATTGTACAGGACGGGGCTACCTTGACCACTGCTTCTTCCTCTTCATCACCCTCTTCATTGACATTGGAATCCACAATGTACACCAGCAAGACGATCTTCTGTTTTCCTTTTCGAGGCGCCTTGTTGGTATGTGGGTTCTGCAGTTTCGGCTTGCCCTTCAATGCCAGGTTGCAAGACACCTTTTTCTGATTACAATTGTAGCAGGCACCCTCTTTTTAATCCTTCCCAACACGGCGATAACACATCATCGCGTTCATGACAAACCTCTTGCACAGTTCCGGGTTGATGGGAATCTTGTCTACAGGGGAAACTTCCTTCCCTTGCTTTGGGCGCTGGTGTGGGGGCTTGGGTGGGGCTGGGGCAAGGGGATGCGGGGGTTTTGCTGCTGGTGCGTTGGTCCCATGGCTGGATTTTGGTGCCAAAGACTTTGAGACCAAGGAACCCGTTGCCACCCAGGGCGTCAAAGATGTCACCGAATGAGGCACATAGCCAGTGCTGTGGGATGATTTGGGGCTGGGGCTGGGGCTGGGGCGTGGGGAGCGTTAGTGGTCAGGGCCAAGGAGATGTAGCCCTTGCATGTGGCCTTTTTCCACAGGGTGGCCCATGCTGCAGGTGGAGGGAAAGTATATTATGGCATTATAATGTGGGGGGAGGTAGAGGGGGATGGGGGGCATTAATATGTGGGGGAATTGTGATGTCCAATAATGTGATGTTGTGGTAATGTCAGGCTACATTATAATTTCCCTACATGGACACCTCACCCGGGAAGCCCCCCCCCTACCCGCCATCCACCCCAGCAACCGATTCCCACCAGCCCACTACCCCATCCCATCCACTGACCACTGCCACCCCTCCCGCAAAGCCCACCTGGAAGCATTACCCTTTCAATGGCCTACTCATGCCTGCTCATCCTATTACCCTATCACTATACTGATCCTGATCATGTCCACTCACCGGTTTACTACCACTACATGTAGATGTCCGCTGGGAGCTGAGCAGACCCTTTAGGCTAGGTAAGAGACAGCTACATTTCATGTCCTCAGGCAGGTCTACTACCCTACAATGTAGTGCCACTATGTGGTAAATGAGCAGTGGAATACCTATGTAAAAACAGTATATAACTACAATATATGTACTGCAGGCTGCATAGGTCAAACCCTGGACCTTATGCATGACACCACCAATCCTCCCCATGACCCCAGCAAGCACAGTAGCTCAATATCTTCCAACACACCCCTGAGCGCGTTTTCTCACACTAGCAATACCAAATGGCACTGAAGTAGTGACTCATCTCCCTTACATGTGACCTCTCACAACAAGTAATGTCATGACAATTCTGGGTTGCTACCTCTCACGCCTTGAGGGGGTGATAAGTATGCAGCCTGAAGCTGGAGCAATTTGCATTGATTAGGTGTGCAGAAGGAAGGCACAGTGGATGTTTGAATGTGGTGTTTTCATGATAGAGAAGACTACATGCATATTCTCTCAATTTCTTTGTGGTATGTACAAATCCCTTTGCTTACTGCTTGGGATTCAGCTGAGCTTCGTCAATGCTAGGAAATCGGTCTATATGTATCAAATCACACATCAGAGTTTTGAGTACCAAATATCTTTAATCCTATCATTTCAGGCATGCATAACTGATCCTGATTCCGCGAGTTCCTGCTGGAGCTCGAGGATAAGACGCCTCAAATGCTCTGCTCGATTCATTGCAGCTCCTTCCTGTGCAACCATGGTCTCTGTGCCTGTCACGGTTGTGTTATCATCCTCGTCCTGTACTCTATCTCGTGTCTCCCTGATAGGCTGATTAATGGCGAGGACATTGTGTGTGTCAGAAAGTGGAGGTTTATGTTGCACCATTAGATTGCTCTGGCGAACCCAGTAGGAAAAGCCTCGATATGGCTCCACTGTGTGGCCAATTAGCACTTCATGCTTCGAGTTCAGAGGGAGACATACCATGAGTCAGTCGACTACGACATGTGACTGCTCCCATGATTCGTTGAACCAGACTCCGATGTTCTATACCACCCAAAGCATCTGTGGGCAGTATGTAGTGCATCTCGCTGGTACTTGTCTGATCAACGGCTATCCTAGGTATTGAACTTTTATGCTGGATAATGTCATCAGGAAGAATCCCAGGCCCTGGATATGGATTGACTGGGGGGATATTCGCAGTTATTATGGAGACATCTATAACGAGTCAGGGACTCACCTTGCTCGATGCTTCCTATTCTAGTAGTACGCCTCTTCATTCGCAGGAAGATTATCAAAACTAAAAAGATGGCGGCAACCCCAGCCACAGTGCCAATGGCCACACCGGTGATCCCTGCACCCGAAAGCCTGTGAACTGTAGCAGCAGAGGAAGAGCCGGTACCCCCAGGAACAACTGTGCCATCTGGTTGCACACCCAACATGCTTCTAGATGGTGTGTAGATAATATATTCCAGTATGAACGTTGACTGGTCAACAACAATGGGGGAGGAATTAATTTGATTAATGATCCCATTAAATTGAAGGGTATGAGTGCTCAGCAAGATAGAACCATTAGTGCGAAACCATTCGAAATGTGTGTTGCTCTGGGCCAAATGGTTGACTAGAGTTTGCCGGCCATCAAAACTCCACGAGGTCGAACAATCCCTGACAGGGGCTACTCCAACAACCGATACAAATGTTCCTGTCAAACAAATCCTCAAAGAGATTCTAATGGGAGCGCAGAAACAACAGCACACACCGTAAAATTGGAAGAGGAATGAAGAGATTGTGGAACTAGTTTGTGTAGTGGAGTTTCCTAAAGGCCTTCGACTTCTACCCGAATCTCTGATGGGAGTCGAATTTTTTGACCAAAGCCCCTGATATTGAATGTCTGGGTTGTCACTGCTAACAATGATGTTGTGCTGCAATAGAGGAGTATCCTTCTCAACTCCCACCAGTGCATAGTCTATGTCCGTAAACAAGAAATTTCTGAAGACCACTTTGTGCATTGCGTTGTCTAGCAAAGGGGATGCATAAAACACATCTCCATTGGGGAAGGAAACATCTGGGGTGTGTGAAACATTAGCTGGTTCCTTATCATCCATGATGACCTGGAAGTTCCCATTGTAGACCGGGCCACCGTACATTGTGATTGAAACCCCTGTTATAATATTCAATTATGTCTGCACTCTGTCTTGGGAAACTTGCCAGTGAAATTGAACGACAATGTATCCTGCTGGACTAATGTGAATGATCCTCCCAGAGAGAAGCCTGGGTCTGGGGCGGTGTGATCTGCCAGCTCGCCACTTGAGTTGGCAAGTTCCGGGTCATCGAGAAGGATGTTGGGCATCGGGACGAGTAATGTAGGCCTTGGTCTGTCAATGGATTGTGGGTGATCACCCAGCACAATCATCGTCTCTCGGCTATATAACTAGTCAGTACTGGAAATCTCCCTGATGAGGGCAACCTTGCGATATCAATCACAGGCAGTTCTTGAGTACATGGATTCGAAAATGAAATCAACTTGTTGGATATCTTGACGATAAATCTGGTCAAGGCAAGACGATGGATGGCGGACCCATAGCAATGCTGCATCGCCATCCGAAAGTCCATCGGAGTTCTGATACCAATCGTAAAGACGATGTTCATCAGGGAGAGATGAGGAATACACAGGTATTCATCAGATAAAGCTCCAATAGACAAATGAGCCTGATGACATAGTGCACACAGCTAGTGGGATCATGTGCTCTTGCAGCTCGGGATCCTTAGAAAGCAACAAAGATCAACCGCTGGACGATTCGGTTGAGCAGGGTCCATAATAGAAACGACTTCGTCAAAATTTTTTGCCCAGTAGTACTGCCCTGCTGGTTTGAAAGGCTGCACAGAATCAGTGAACACACAACAACGAAGTTGGGGATGGACCATATACGAAATCAATGAGATCCGCGACAACGAAGAACAGAGATCTGCGGTATCGTCAAAGGCAAGCTTGAAGACATAATACACGGGGATCAGGCAAACGCGGCTGGCGTCTCAAGAGGTAAATCGTGCGCGGTTCACACGAGTAATGAGATTAGGGGTTAAATGAATTGATGTTAAATAGAAACACATACTGCCCAAACGTGCAAATGATCAGAAGTTCGGGAAGAGATAGAATATATCGATTACATAAGGAACTGGAAGACAGGATAGCGAAGGACAGGGAACGGATTTGTCAATTGAGTGAATTGCCCGTCCCGGTTTAGGAGGACCAATCTGATGGACACGCGAGGGCACCGAGGCGGTGTTCCCGCAAGCCACCACTCGAAGCTGTCTCCCGTCCTGGAGTGCTCTGCATATCGTTCTCGTCCTTCTCCGATATTCCTGAAAGCTCAAACGAATCGGTCCCGAAGTTGCGAGGTGATGGAACCTTCCTTCGAGGTCCAGCATGAAAGGAGAAAGGCCTTGGGGGAAGAGCACCGACGTTCTCAAATGTAGCCGCCAGCATATACGCCTCGGCGCTAGAGCAGCGTGCCTGAGACGGGAAGGAGGAAGGGAGGCATTGATGATGGTAGGGCTGTGGGTACGGGTGCAGGTGCGGGTGCGGGTGCGGGTGCAGGTGCAGGTGCAGGTGCAGGTGCAGGTGCAGGTGCGGCAGGGAAAGTGCCATAACCACCCGCCAAGACTTGGGGCCACAGGGACCGCTATAGACGAGCTCGTGAGGGAGATCCGGGGCATAGATTCCAGAAGCACGACTTACTTCAGGCCCAACCTACCTCCGAATCGAATATCAAAACCCCGGCACCACCTCGTCCGGCGTACATCAACCTCTGGGCCCATCGCCGCATTCCCATCTTGTTGTACATCTTGCTCCCCATGCTCGATAGTCGATGTGCCCACAAGCCCCTGCTCGAAAGGGCGAGAAAGAAACGGTGACGGTATTCCTTGAAGCTCGAAGTCTTCCGCTCCTGGTATCAGAGCATTATCGCCGATCGTGCTCGACCTATCATTCTCCTCCCTCAACATGCTCGAATGACTTGGCCCCGAAATTTCACCATGCACAAGCCAGCGGTGATAGAGCCTTCCTTCGTTTGAGGCCCCAGCAAGGCCCCAGCACCAAAGAAGAAAGAGCATCGACATTCCCGGTGGCACCTTCCACCAAACGTGCCTCGGCGCTCGACCAGCATGCGGCATGGAATGCATGAGATGCACAGATCGGAGGTGGCGAACGATGGGGGTGCGGGCGGGTGGGAGAGGAGACGATAGCTGGGGAGATGATTCACAAGCCCTTCATAGAAAAGCCGTGGCCTGGGATGCGGGGCTGATGTCGAAGGCGGTAACCCTTAGCACGTATCGGGATTGAGTTCTTCTATAGTTCGGCGCTGGGCCAGGAAGAAAGCAGTGAGGCGCGTGGGAAAGAGGCCGAAGCGGATGGCATTGGTTTGTTGCCCCGTCATCGAAAAATGTACGACACCCGATGTTGCAACTCGGGTATGGGCATCTGAACTGCTAAAGGCATTGTCCAGCGGTCAGCGTGCGCTCGTCGGTGGCGGATGGCGGTGGGATCTCTGTACTAGCTGAGATCCTGGGTAAATCAGTCAGGGAAACGTGTCGCTAAGAAACCCCTTACTGGAGAAATACATACCTTGCTGCTGCTCCTCTATCTAGCTGTGTACCCAGACATAAAAGCCATGGCAGTATAGAAGTGGCCTTTCAAATATCAGGTTGCTGAGGTGCTTCGTATGTTGCTTCAAAGTTCGTAAACAGCAAAGCGCCGAAGCCATGGCAAAATTGGAGAAATGTCGTTGCTTGGCTGGGATTCTGCAGAGAACTTGAAGAGGAGAATCGCGATGAAAGCTGGCAGAGGGTTTTCATAGCATGACCATTTCCTAGTTATGGCCCAATTACGGGATGAGCCTTGGATTGACCGGATGGACTCGTAGGACACAAAACGTGTATGACATCAGTCGGACACAGAATTTTTGTTGTTGATTGCATCAAAGCCAACCTTTGTTAGTACTACCGTAGACTCCCAGGCTCAGTGTCTTCATCTTGTCTCTCAGGCTTCGAAGTCCAGCCAACTTTTCCCAGCAAACAAAATCATCATGATTCTGGATGACTACCTCTCACACCTCGAAAACCTAATAAGTACACAGCCTGAAGCTGGAGCAATTCACATCGATTAGGTGCGCGGAAGAAAGGCCCAGTGGATGTTTGAACGTGGTGTTTTCGTGATGGAGAAGACTACATGCGTATTCTTGGTCCAGGAAATGGTCTTGTCTATATGGATCAATTCAGTAATCCGATTTCTAAGTACCAAATATCCCTAACCCTATCGTCTCAAGCATGAGCCACTGACCCTGATTCCGCGAGTTCCTGCTGGAACTCGAGGATCAGACGCCTCAAATGCTCTGCTCGACTCATCGTGTCTCCTTCCTGTGCAACCACAGTCTCTGTGCCTGTCACGGTTGTGTTATCATCCTCGTCCTGTACTCTATCTCGTGTCTCCCTGATAGGCTGATTAATGGTGATGACATTGTGTGTGTCAGAAAGCGGAGGTTTGTGTTGCACCGTTAGATCACTCTGGTGAACCCAGTAGGAAAGTCCTCGATACGGCTCCACTGTGTGGCCGATTAGCACTTCATGCTTCAAATTCAGAGGGAGACATACCACGGGTCAGTCTGCTACGACGTGTGACCGCTCCCATGATTCGTTGAAACAGACTCCGATGTTCTATACCACCCAAAGTGTCTGTGGGCAGTATGTAGTGCGTCTCGATGGTATTTGCCTGACCAACAGTTATCCTAGGTATTGAACTTTTATGCTGGATAATGTCGTCAGGAAGAACCTCAGGCTCCGGATATGGATCGACTGGACGGAAATTCGCAGTTCTTATGGAAACATCTATGAGACTAATGAGTCAGGGACTCACCTTGTTCGATCCTTCCTATTCTAGTAGTACGCCTCTTCATTCGCAGGAAGATTATCAAAACCAGAAAGGTTGCAGCAACTCCAGCCACAGCGCCGATGGCCACACCGGTGATTCCTGCATTTGAAAGCCTGTGCAATGTAGCAGAGGGTTTGGTTGGAGTCACCGATGGGTTTGAACCAGTAGAGGAAGAGCTGGCACTTCCAGGAATAATTGTGCCATTTGGCACTGCATCCAATGTGCTTCTAGATGGCGTGTAGATAATATATTCCAGTGTGAACATGGCATTGCCAGTGGGGCTACTGATCCCTTGAAATCCAAGGGTATGATTGCCTAGGAAGATAGAATCCGTGCTAAACCATTCAAACAGTGTGTTGTCCTGGCCCAAATAGTCAATGGAAGTTGTCCCGTCATCAAAAATCCACATGGCTGTGCAATTCTCGACAGGGGCTGCTCCAACAACTGATACAAATGTGCCTGTGAGATAAAACCTCAAAAATATTCTGGTAGGAGCACAGAAACCACAGCACGTACCGTAAAATTGGAAGAGGAATGAAGAGTTTGTGGAACCAGTTTGCGCAGTGGAGTTTCCAAAAGGCCTTCGACTAAGACTTCCAAACGAATCTTCGATGGAAGTCGAATTTTTGGACCAAGTCCCCTTATATTGAATGTCTGGGTCGTCACTACCAACGATGATGTTGTGCTCCAGTAGAGGGGTATTCTTCTCAACTCCCACAAGTGCATAGTCGATGCTCATTTCGAAGACATTTATGAAGACCACTTTGTGCATTGCATTGTCCAGCAAAGGGGATGCATAAAACACATCCAGCTCAAGAAGGGAACCAGCAGCCTGTGTGATATTAGCTGGTTCCTTATCATCCACAACAACCTGAATTTCCCCAATGACTTTGCTACCGTACATTATGATTGAAACACCTGTTATATCATTCAATTCTGTCCGCATTCTGTCCTGGGAAACTTGCCGGTGAAATTGAATGACAATGTACCCCGTTCAATGAACATGTACGATCCTCCCAGAAAGAATCCTGGGCCTGGTTCCATGGGCTCTAGCTTCGTTCCGGATAAGCTAACAAGTTCCAAGTCATCGAGAAGGATGTTGGGCATCGGGATAAGCGACGTAGAACTTGGTGTGAATCAGTGGGTTGCAGGTGGTCACCAAGCACAATCATCGTCTCTCGGCTATATAACTAGACAGTTCTGGAAATCTCCGTAATGAGGGCAATTTTGTGATATCAATCACAGGCAGCTCTTGAGTACACGGATACGAACGTTGAATAAGTTATTGGATATCTTGACAATAAATCTGGTCAAGGCGAGATGGTGGATGGCGGACGCCTAGCAACGCTGCAACGCCATCCAAAAATCCATCGGAGTTCTGATTCCAGCCGTGGAGACAATGTTCGTTGAGGAGAGACGAGGGATACACAGATATTCATCAGATAGTGTTCCAACAATAGACAAGTGAGGTGAACTCGACGACAACGTGCGCACAGGCTACAGCTAATGAGATCATGTGCTCTTACGGCTCGGGATCCTTAGAAACCAAAAAGATCGTCTACTGGACAAATCGGTTGAGGAGTCCATAAAAGAAATCGACTAGTTGACGACTCGATCAATGTTTTTTGCCACCGTAGCACTGCCCCGCTGGTGCGAAAGGTTGCACAGAATCAGTAAACATGGACAACATACGAAATCACTGACATCCACAGCAACGAAGAACAGAGATCCGCGGTATCGTAAAGGCAAGCAGTAACTTGAGGATATAATATACGTGGAGGGGGTCAGGCAAATTCGGCTGGTACTTCACGGGGTAAATTGTGCGTGGTCCAAGCCAGCAATGAGATTAGGAATTGAATGAATTAATGTTAAATAGAAACACATACTGCCCAAACGTGCAAAAGATCAGAAGTTCGGGAAGACAAGAACAAAACGATTTGATGAAGCGACGAAGAAGTAGAAAGGACGCGATAGAAGTATATCGATTACATAAGGAACTGGAAGACAGGATAGCGAAGAAGGACAGGGAACGGATTTGTCAATCGAGTGAATTGCCCGTCCCGGTTTAGGAGGTCCAATCTGGTGGATACGCGAGGGCAACGAGGAGGTGTTCCCGCAAGCCACCACTCGAAGCTGTCTCCCATTCTTTATCAGATCAGCGTCTTCCTGTAGTGCTCTGCATATCGTTTTCTTCCTTCCCTGACATGCCTGCAAGCTCGAACGAATTGGCCCCGGAAATTTACGTGATGGAACCTGCCTTCATTCGAGGTCCGGCACGAAGGGAGAAAGGGCATGGGGCCGAAGCACCGACGTTCTCAAATGTAGCTGCCAGCATATACGCCTCGACACTAGAGCAGCGTGCCTGAGGCTGGAGGGAGGAAGGTATCGGTGATGTAGGACTTTGCAGGTGCGGTTGCGGGCGCGAGTGCGGGAGGGAAGGTCTATAAACACCCGCCAAGACTTGGGGCCACAGGGCTATAGACGAGTTCGTGAGCGAGATCTGGGGCATAGATTCCAGAGCATGACTTACTTCAAGCCCAACTTACGAATCGAATATCGAAACCCCGGCACCACCTCGTCCGGCGTGCATCAACCTCTGAACCCATCGCCGCATTCCCATTTTGCTCTACATCTTTCTCCCCATGCCTGAGCGATGTGCCTACAAACCCTTGCTCGACAGGGCGAGAAAGAAACAGCGACGGTATTCCTTGAAGCTCGGAGTCTCCCGCTCCTGGTATCAGAGCATCATTGCCGATCGTGCTCGACCTATCATTCCCCTCCCTCAACATGCTCGAATGACCTGGTCCCGAAATTTCGCCATGCACAAGCCAGCGGTGATAGAGCCTTCCTTCGTTTGAGGCCCCAGCACCAAAGAAGAAAGAGCATCGACATTCCCGGCGGCACCTTCCACCAAACGTGCCTCGGCGCTCGACCAGCATGCGGCATGGAATGCATGAGATGCAAAGAATGGGGGTGGCGAACGATGGGGGTGCGGGCGGGTGGGAGAGGAGACGATAGCTGGGGAGATGATTCACGAGCCCTTCATAGAAAAGCCGTGGCCTGGGACGTGGGGCTGATGTCAAGGCGGTAACCCTTAGCACGTATCGGGATTGAATTCTTCTATGGTTCGGCGCTGGGCCAGGAAGAAAACAGGTGAGGCGCGTGGGCAAGGGTAGTTGCGCTTGTCGCCCCATCATCAAAAAATGCACGACACCCGATGTTGCAACTCGTGTATGAACGTCCGGACTGCTAGAGGCATTGTCCAGCGCTCAGCGTGCGCTTGTCGATGGCGGATGGCGGTGGGATCTCTGTTCTAACTGAGATCCTGGGTGAATCAGTCAGGAAAACGTGTCGCTAAGAAACCCCTCACTGGAAAAACACATACTGCTGCCGCCCCTCTATCTAGCTGTGTACCCAGACATGAAAGCCAGGGCAGTATAGAAGTGGCCTTTCAGGTTGCGCTGAGATGCTTCGTATGTTGCTTCAAAGTTCGTAAACAGCAAAGCGCCGAACCCATGACAAAGTTAGAGAAATGTCGTGCCTGGCGGGGATTCTGTAGAGAAAAGAGGAGAATCGCGAAGAAAAGCAGGCAGAGGGTCTTCATAGCATGACTATTGCCTAGTTATGACGCAACTCCGGATTGACTTGGATGGGCCTTGGATTGACCGGATGGACGTAGGATATTGCAAAACGTGTATGATATCAGTCCGATCGGACCGGGACACAGAACTTTTGTTGTTGATCGCATCAAAGCCAACCTCGTCGTCCACTGCTGCTAGAGTCGAAGGCTTGTCTTCGTTTTGTCTTTCCCAATTCACTTCAAATGCCCATATGCATGTTTATATGAAAAAAAAATTAGCCTGCTAACAGCTGACTCCCTGTATACGTACCTCGTGCGCTGTTTTCGTTAACGTTGCCCGATTCCGGTCCGTGCTTTGCTTGTCCCAAACAATACTGCTGCATCTCTTAATAGAGCTCAGAATGCACAGGCTTATCACTCTCAACTTCGATGATGTCGGACAGACGACTTCTGATTATGGAGAGAATAAGAGTCTATCAAGCTTCCACGTCTGACGTCATGCTCACTCATCAGATTTCGACCGATACACCTCTTCCAAGTTGCCCTCTCGACGGCTCCAACTGAGGGGACTCACGCGCACGCACCTCCGTCAACCACACTCATAGCAATTACAAGGGCGTCACATCCTTGCGGATATGAAGCACCAGGTCCTTGACGCCCTGTTATGCAGGAGGCCTCGATGCCGGGTGATCTCAGCCAATCATATAAATAATAAAATCACATTCTCCGGACATCATCGATGAAGTGCACCATCGTCGCCCCAGCGACGAGTCGAATGAGTCATCTTAGACGAAGGGAATATCTCGGACCAATGCGTCAAAATAGCCAGGGTCGACCGTTGCTTGCTCAGATGATGACTGATCGCTTGCAAATCTCTTTAAACATCCCATATGTTCCCATATGCATATGTTTTCCGTGTTATCAATTCTCCCGATTTCAAGTGGTATATTAGAGGTACGATTCCAGTCGTCCTTTCCACAACTAGTACTCAGCCAACACCCTCTCAGACTCGGCTATCCAATGTCATCTACAACCACTTCAGCTCTCCCAAAGCTCTACCAGCCTACCAAGGTCGGCGCAGTGACACTTTCCCATCGCGTAGTTTTCGCCCCTCTGACGCGGTTCCGCGCGACGAAGTCGACTCACATCCCAGTCCTCCCCCTCGTGAAGGAATACTACGCTCAGCGCGCCAGCATCTCGGGCACACTCCTCATCACTGAGGCCACCTTCATCCACCCCCGAGCTGGGGGGTACCACAATGTCCCTGGGATATGGAGCGAGGAACAGATCGCGGCTTGGAAAGAGGTTCGTTTTATTATCGATGACTTTGCTCGGCTTCACGGAGGCTAACCTTTGTGACTGATAGATAACAACCGCAGTGCACGCCCACGGCTCATCTATTTTCCTCCAACTCTGGGCCCTAGGTCGAGCCGCGGATCCTTCCGTCCTCGCTTCTGAATCTGAATCCTCCGGAACCCCCAATGCAGAGCCCTACCCGTTCGTCAGCGCCTCCGACGTCCCTGAGGCCGGGAAGCTTGCCCCACGCCCCCTGAGCGTCGATGAGATCAAGGAGTACACCTCTTATTATGCTCGTGCAGCTCAAAATGCTGTACATCAAGCTGGATTTGACGGTGTGGAGGTGCATGGAGCGAATGGGTATCTCATCGACCAATTCCTTCAGGATGTGAGTAATAGGAGGACAGACGCGTATGGGGGGAGCGTCGAGGGCCGCAGCAGGTTCGCGTTGGAAGTTGTGGACGCGGTCGTGCGTGCGGTCGGCCCAGAACGAACGGCGATACGGCTTAGTCCGTGGAGCCAGTTCCAAGGTACGCGTTGGCCGCCACATGACTCTGTACACTGAAATTGATGTTCCTTCGTCCTTATCAGATATGGGCATGTCCGACCCCATCCCCCAGTTCTCTCACCTGGTCACATCGTTGCGGGATGCCCACCCCTCCCTGGCATACATCCACGTCGTCGAGCCCCGTGTCAGTGGTAACGCCGACCGGGAACACGCAGCACACGAATCAAACAACTTTTTGCGTGAAATTTGGGGAGAGCGACCGTACATTTCAGCTGGAGGGCATACCGAGAAGACGGCAGTACAGGCGGCGGAGAGGAACACGGAGTTGACTGCCTTCGGGCGGTACTACATATCAAATGTGAGCTCGCCTTGTGTTTGACTTCTGTTTATCGAGATGCTTATATTGTCCGTATGATAGCCAGACCTACCCCTCAGACTGAAGCACCACCTCAAGTTGGAGCCGTATAATCGAGGGATGTTCTACATTCCTGGAGAGAATGCAGATGCTCATGTTGGGTATACTGATTATCCGTTCGCGAAGGAGTTGAAAAACATCAGGGAAGTTCAAGTGGCAGCGTAGACATTTCAAGAAATCTTAGATGGCCGAGTTAGCATATATATATATATATCGTATTTCCGTACAATATCAGACACTAATTTCCAACGTTGCACTGGAAGCGTTCGCAATTTCAGCCCTTCAAGTTCCCATTCCTTAGGCTCGAGATAACAGTCGACTTGCAATTTGTTGTCTTCGCAGCTTGCTCATGCCTGTCTCTGCATATCCTTTGGAAAGCTCTAACGACAATCATGCTGAAGCACGACTGACAGAAATCAAACCACTCTTCCTTGTTAAAAATGTAAATGTGGGTATAAGCGTACAATGGAAGACGCATATCGAAAACAATCTTAGGCATCCCGCCTTACACCTCAAGTTTCCACTGTTGAACGGCTGCCCCGATCCTCTTTGTACTGACTGTGAGCTGCAACGCAAGTTGTGTCAGGCATAGTTGCAAAGGCAGACGAAGAGAATCCTACAATTTGATTTCCTCCAGGACCGGGGATGGTTTGTCCAGTAAGGACTAGAGACTTATCGGACCCCAAACAAAAGCTAAAGTTGTTGTGAAATCAGTCGAGTACCGGGGTCAGGTCCCACGGGCCACAAAGCTTACTAGTAGAAGAAACCACCATTTGGATCATCCCCCCGTTCCAATACCCAGAGAGACGCGTTCTCTGAACCATCGACGACTTCAGTGGCCGTGTTTCCCCCAAAGCCCAAATGAAATGTAGGGCTAGTGCTTTGTGATATCCTGAACATATTGATATTGTCGCTTGTATATGTGATTGTGATCTATTCAAGTTTAAGTTCTTAGTATCTGTGTCGGGGGGAATTAACTCACCTGAACGCTTTTCGTAGGCGAGGGTTCCGCATGCCAGACTGGTGTATCAAGGAAAATGAAATATTGGCCAGTCTCGACGTTACGAGGGGCATAAACGCCACTAGGTATCTCGGGATGACGCGCCAAAAGAGGGGTCAATGCATAAACATGTTCCATGAACCAGACTTTGTTGTGAGCAATCTAAGGGCAGTGGATGGGCACATCAATCACTAGGGTTTTCACATACGATCAATGACTATACCGTTTTGGCTTTGAGGACGACCTACAGGTCCGAGTCAGTGTCAAAACCAGAGTAGAACAAATTCTTATCTACCTCATCATCGACGACGCTCAACGCCAGTGGGGAAATAACACCATCAGCAGGAAAATCGAAGGTGATTCTGGAGATCAATCAATGAACACTATTTCGAATGGACCTAGAAAGAACAGCCGACTCACGAGTAGGTATATTCTCCGAGGTTCCTAATGAGCCATTGGACTGGCGTAGGGCTCATAGCGAGACGCGCGTTTCCGTCGTTGTCTCGGTTCCAGCCAAGGAACACCTTGTTGTCCGCCGTGTGGAGCGAGATGGTGCAGCTTCCATTCCCTTCAGGTTCAACAAGCCACTAGACAAACACCCGTATTAGCGCCTGTTAATCATAACACACGCACTTGCCTCTTGATGATGGTCCCTCCTCACTATCCCAATTAGAAGCCTATTTAAATCAGGGTTAACTTCAAGAGCACCACCGATCAGGCTCCTGATGCGATAAGTGTCCTGAGTGACTGAAGGCCAGTATTCAACAATATTCCAACGCTCGCTGCGGTTTACCAGCTAGTGATGATTAGTAAGTTGTGAATGGTCGCAATGTCATCGTTCAACTTACATGATTCGAAACACGCCTCTGAACAGAATCGAGCTAGGGCACGCTGAAATTAAAAACATGCATGTCTGAGGAGCTGAGGATTTGTCATACCATTCCTGCCCCACTAACTTTGAGGAACGCCTCGTGACGCACATCCTTCCCTTCCGCGACGAGGCTGGATGAAAAACGTCAGCAGGAGAACTGCAGCCAGTATAGAGTAAATTATATCCTACACATAGGAGTCATCGCGCTGTCTGGATATCTGCCATGCTATTCCACGGCTAGTATCATCGGTTGTCGCCATTGGCGGGGCCGGAGAACAAGATTGCGATGTATCTCCCGGTGTAATAATCGCAAGATAGTTGGGGTAACGGGTTGACTGTGTTACAGCGGCTATTATTCTATGCTTGTTTCCGGGTACAGCCTCGAACAACCACTATAAACCAATGATTGGGTTAGAGCTATCACCAAACGATCATTGGAAGTACTCGCCTGTTGTAATTCGGTTTCCCTGAGCGGACGTAAGACCGGCGCAATGTCTTCTGCAGGGGCAGGATCGTAGAGCTCAAGGAAAGAATTGAAGTCGACACTTTGGATGCGGTATAATGTGCCAGCCTTGGGGAATGACATGGTCTCCTCGGAAATGCTGAAACGACGAGTTTTCCTGCCGCTTTGTTTGGGTTCAAGGTATATATCTTATATCTTCGCGGTTTCATGGACGGCTCGAATGCGGTTAAGCGTACAACATGATCGTGACACCAGCAAGGGAAGTGCATTGCGTACGCATGATTCTGATATCAATAAGAACTCCTACCGACGACTGGTGTCATGGTCGAACAATAGCGATGCCGATAAATTTGCCTGGGTGCCGAAATGGCATTAATTTGAGAGACAACATCTCAACGTCAGATCAAATGAAGCTTACCATACACTGTCTCGGAAGTTGTCAAAAACACGCCCAGAAGATAAGTTAAACGCAAGTATCAAGGAAGAAGTGAGCATGATGCCAGAATGAAGCGAACATGGCCCATACTGGATGAATTTGGTTGGGTGTTCACAAGCATACGTCCGAAACCTAGAAGTCCACTCAGTGATCACCAAATTTCAAGTGAAAGAGACGGGACTGTATTGCCCAGTAAGTTTAGTCTCATATGAGTTATTGAAGGAACCCACCTTCTAGCAGTACTAGAGGATAAGGTCGACATAACGTGACGATCAAACGTTCGGTATTGAAGATCGTGGTGTTGATATGGTAGATTTGGGTTAGCGCCACTAAATGAGGTGAAAATTCTGGCAACCCCAGGCCCGAGGGAGTTACACGCAGGGGATGATGAGAATATCATAGTAATGAGGCCATCTTCAGATTCTCAAGCTCGATGGAACTTGGAATGTCGAAATTCTGGTGTCTATTATATAGCGATAAGTATATTACATATGCAGTTATGGCATACGAAACGCTCTCTGAGATTGGCCACGCTGTCATTTGAACCTCCTTGAGGTCCTCCAGCCTCTTTGCAAACGGGTAGTCAGTGTACCCAACGTGGGCATCCGCCCGCTCTCCGGGAACATAGAAGGTCCCCCTGTTATCCGGCTCCAGCTGGAGGTGGTTCTTCAGCTTCAGTAGTAGGTCCGGTTAGGCTAGCGAGATACCGGATATAAGTAAACAGGCAGACGTTGCATAGGAACAATAAACTTACATCGCTCATGTAGTACTGCCCGAACGCAACCAACTCCGGATCCCTCTCCGCCGCCTTCACCGCCTCCTCCGTGTGGCTGCCAGCCGAAATGAACAGAGGAAGTCATTCGACTCACGCGGAGAGTGAGCCCTGTCGTACGAGCCGCTGATGCAGGGGTCCACGACGTGGAGGTAGGCGAGGTAGTGGTGGGTGTTCCACAGGGAGGTGACGAAGCGCGAGAAATGGGGGATTGGGTCGACCATGCCCATATCTACCGATGCAATATTTTAGAGAATGAATATTTTTGTGTTGACCGGTGCATAGCGTACCTTAGAGAGTCATGTATTCCTTTATTTCATCGATTGTTAGGGGACGGGGGGCGGGCCTCCCAGTTTGGGACTGGGATGCGATGAGCTTGAAGGAGGCGCCGAGGTAGGGGTAGGGCGAGGGGGTGTCATAGGAAGGGAGAGGGTGGATGGGTCTGCGATCCTTCCTAAGCCTAGAGTTGTAGGGATATGGATGAGCCGTGGGCGTGGAGTGCGTCGGTCGTCTGAAACACGGTAAATCAGCAAATCAGATAGATATCTCATGATCTATAACGAACCTCTTTCCATGCAGCCTCTGTTTGTTACTCTATGTACAGGTACATTGGTGAATCCTCCGGCTTGAGGGTTAATAAAAGTTGCCTCGGTGATGGGAGGGGTCCCGGAAATGCTTGCAGGCGGTGCAAAGTAGTCCCTTCACCAGAGGAAGAACAGGAACATGCGTCAGCTTTGCCGCCTGTGACCGCGATGAAGGAGCGAAAGCGACACGATGGGAGGGTGCCACTGCTCCAAATTTCGTCGGCTGATATAGCTTTGGTAAAGCACTAGTGGTAGATATAAGAAAGCCTAGAGTCGAACATATCTTCCCGCCAAGATGTCAACTTCACCAGGGCACTGCTGGTGCGGTCTAGGGTACCAGAGAAGCAGTGGGAGGGTTTGTAGAGAGAGGATTTATGACCAAAGAGGGAGAGGAGAGTGAGGAATGAGATGTGGGTAGAAGAATGACGGTATGTTTCGGGTGGAATAGAAGGTAGACAGTGATGATCATTTTGGATTTGTGGACGGGTTTCGTGGATGGAGGCGAGCACAGTGGATCTATGTGGCACCCCATGTAGCATTCCCCTCATCATCACCATACTAGTCCAAGCTTGGACACCGAGAGTCAGAGCTTCTGGCCAGCTCTACCGCTCTTCAGCACTTGGGCGATCATACATTCCAAATCCTCCTCCGAACCGGCGTCATATGGGCCACGAACACCACCTGAACATGACCTCCCCTACAACATGACTATTTCACAAAAATAATTGTGACATGGTCGAAGGCGGCGGAGAAGAAGTGCAGGGGTTCCGAGGTGCAGTATACGAAGCGAGGAAGTGTGGAGACAGAGGTATGATTGCTGCGACGGGAACGGATTCACAGGACACGTAAGCATCACGGAGATTGCCGTTAGATTGTCGTGATAATGCAAATCTTTGAAGCTTGTTCGGTCCGGAATCTGTTGCTCAATGGCGCCGTCTGCGGTATCTTCAACGTACGCTCTCTCTCTCTTCCACTTCTACTATTTTGAATGCTTGATTCAGTATCTAGTGCTACTGGCGTCCCTGATCCCCTCGGTGCCCCCGAACATCGACTATTTTGACATCGATCGGAGGGCTAATCCCCAATTTACACATGTGTCCCTTCAAATGTGGCGCGCATGTGTCTAACCCCCACTGGTCATATACACCGAGTATCATTTCATGTCGTCCCTTCTTTCCCCTCCACTCACACCACCCTGTGTCCTGCGTATTCCCCCACAAGTGTGCGGCTCCGCATCCTAGTGCCTACGAGCTGGACAATTGGAAAGGTGCTTCTGGCTCATCCCCCCACCCACAATCCCACCTTTGAGTAATACCGTAGTTTGAATTATTTGTCCTCCTTCGGCGCATCCGATATTCATTTCTCTGAAATGTAATACTCAGGCGCTGTCCATTCAATCTCACCGAGAATCTGTTGTTGCATTTGTCAACACATCTCGCAGGTGGGAGTTCGGCTCTCCGAGCCCGTAATTCCAAGATATGATGACACTATGTTAACTTTAAAACAGGGGAGCTCTCAATGTGTTCTTAGTGTCGTGTTCCATGGACTTTGGAAGCCAGGTTTTCGACGTGTCTCCTGGATGTGCTGCCTGAAGGCATGATCATTCACATCCACCTAATGACTGCCTAATTCCCTCCTTAAAATAAAGGTAATTCTGCCTCTCCGCCTGTGATAGTATCCTGTGGCCCGACTAATTCTCTCTCGGGTGTGGGGTTCTCGCACATTTCCCCAATATCCTGGGTAAGCATACGTGGCAATCCAGCGCCATCTACGCCCTCCAAAAGCTAGGTGGCAGCGAGCCATCACCACTTGTATATCCACGCTTGATCCGCTCTCATTATCTGTGATGCCATGATGGTTTTTCAGATAGGAATTGACTTACCTGTGGTGATTTACTCAGTGTTGACAGCACAGCTTTCAAAATGGCATCCTAGTGGGTGCCAGATATGACCTAAAAGTGTATGGAAGACGTTGAATTGTGAGTAGGGTAGAGCACTGCTATCCGAGCGTCTATCAAAGCATTGATGCAGCCAAAGCAATCAGCCCCTGGCGTGAGACGCCTGCATTTCAACGCCGATGATTATGGAATGCATCCCCCCTTGTCTCATGTCTGGGATATCCAATGTGACGGCATTCATCGACCAACCTTGGCATACTACACATATTGAGAGGAAACATACAATACCTCCACCCATTCGACCTCCACGTTGATCTCAAGGTTCTGTAGCGATGGCCCAAGAGATGCTTATGAAAAAACTCACCTGAATCATCCTTCACTTAGTCACAAAATGCTTCGAGTTAGATTTTACTGCGATCCATTCTTCAGTACAAGACAAAGTCCATGCGGTGATAGTATAGACACTGTGCACAATAATGGTGATACGTAGCAATAATTTGACATCTCCTTTGTCCACGGGTTCTTGACCTTGAAGCCCCAGTCTTGAAACAGAAATGAGTTTTTGCGGGATGCATAGCCACGAATGACTGACAGAATGTTGGGATTAAGTCGAGTCAAAAATCAGATAACTAACGACGGGGGCAGAAAGGAATTGTTTGTGAGGATTGGCAAAGAGAGTAGGTAGGAGCAAACAAACAGGGAATCCACCGTGACGAATGCCTGCGCAGGCCAAGATGCCCTCCACCGCACAAGATGCTACACATTTGTGATGAGCTGGGGAAATTCATGTGAAATGTCCAGATCGAGTTTTACAGTGGGTGTCTATCTCGAGGACTCGGGCGTGATTCTCCGCCGACCATGACAAGAGGAGCCGAATCCCGCACTGATAAGCAACGCCGATCTAGAAGCGACGATCAGCATCACGTTGTAGAATGGGGTATGGGCGCACTACAAGCTCTGAGATGAATGGCACGGAGAAAGGCAGTTCAAACAGAGGTCCAGTTTTAGAAGGCTACATATTCAGGAGATATCCCTGCGAAGCGGAAGTTTCTTGTGAGGCACATGTACGGCGATCCTGGTGTCAAAGTGACCCAGGTTCGATCACCTCATTTCGACCAATCCAAACTGGTCAGCCCAACTATTAGCCAGGACGAGCGGGACAAGGGACACATATATTCCCCGTGTTTAGTAGGGAGTCACCAACATCTGCTTTGTGCTTGAAAGAAAGGAATAGCTGCGTGATTCAGACTGGTTGTTCTGAACTTGGCCAACTTGAACTTGATTCTGATAACGGAGATTAGATTAGATGGGTTGATTGTTCTCGATCAATTTTTGAGCTGTCCTCTTGTTCAGACGCACTAACTGCTCTTGTGCATTCGTGTTGTAACATCACTCTTTCGTCATCCTAACACCACAGCCTCCTTCCTCTTTGACGCTAGTGGCGCCGGGTAAAGACCCGAACACCTCGAACACGGAACCCGTATGTAGATCTCGACTGCATTGGTGCTAGCCCCAGTTGCATCCGCCTTCGTGCACACGACCCAACCAGTTGTATGACCAGCTCCACTCCTACAACCATCGGCGTACCTTGAGGTCGCCTCAGAGCCTTCTTTGTGTGCCCATTGTCGCTAATGGGCCAGTGTTCGGCTCCCCGCCTGTCATGTGCTGGCCATGTCCCCAGTGCTAGTGCGATTTCCTCCAGCGTCATCGACATCACTAGTTCATTATCACATCCAGCACTGCAAAATAACGCCCTGAATACTTTGACCGAGGTACCCCTGTTGCCCCCCTCACTTGCAGTACCTCCATCCCTTCTCTGCCTTGTCCAGCGATTTCTACGGGTTGTCATTCTATCATTCAAGCGAAATATACTACCCTCATTATGCGTTTAACATGATGTCAACTCTGCGTACTGACCTTGATTATTGATGCCAATCCTGAAGGTGTGGTGCTCCAGGAAAGAAGAGTACTTCTCCAGGCAAGTGAGAATCTGATGTTCCTATCCCGTCTTCCCGAAAAATTTATTCCTCTGGCACTCTTCTACTCTTCCAGTTGTCCTTTTCATTTACTCTCTAAGATCGCCTACATAACTGGGATCGCAGGATTTGACTCCCATTCAAATTTACTCCTACTTCTAACCTGCTATGTACCACTGTCATCGGTCAGCATAATTACCGCGAGCTAACCAGTTGGGTATGTGCAAATGAGGAGCGCGAAGAAGCTGGCCCCAGACCTAACTGGATGAGGAGTAAGGATCTCCTGACTCTGACAGATGCTCCCATGTGACACCTTCAATCGGTCTCCAGCGAAGCGAGTAGTAGCCCATCCTGGTTTCGTTAAACCATCTGAATCCAGTTTCAAGGGTGAAACATTCGATGCATTGGCCACCTGTGGGGCAACGAGGCATTGTACTTTAATGGCCCCATGCACTGTTTTTGGTACATCACTTCGCTTCCCCTTCTTGAGATCTTATGCAGACAGGGAATTCAATTTGTTTTCCCGATTCTTCGAGAAATCACAATCTTGTCATGTCCTGTAAAAGATCTGCTCCTTGATGGACCATAAATTCCATGAATTATATAACCCGATCCACCACTCTCAAGGAAGTTACAGCTTAGATGACACCTCCCGAGCGCTCGTACATTCAGCACTCAGGCGAAGCGATTTTATTCAATGACCTTCCAGCTTTTGCGACACTCTGCCTCCTGTACGGTAAAGTATCAAGTGAATTCTTCAAATGGTTCCTAACTCACAAATGTCATTCAGCGATAATTGCACTGCTATGTGCCATCCTCATGTATACACTGCTCAGGTCACTTCTTATTTTCTTTGCCCTCGATGCACATCAAATGAAGATCTGTTTCTCTATATCAGACAAAAGCAACAAACCTATTTAAAATGGGGTATGATCGGGTCAACGTTTGTTGGCTTGCTTGCAGTGACCGTAACCCTTCTTCGCGAGCTCTTCTTCATACTGGCAGACTTGAGCGCCTTCAATCCCAATCCGTCGATTCTGTGGCTTATCAGGGAATTCAAAATTCGAAATGCCTCCAACTTGTTCTCACAGTGGACCAGCCTCGTTCCAGTGCGCTTCACAGATCGATTGCCAAGCACACACGCTAAGACAGTTAACAGTCGGTGATGAACGACGCAGTGATCATATGGCGAGCATGGGTCATCTCTGGTCGTAGGCGCTGGACGTTATACCTCTTAAGCGTGCTATGGGTTATCTGCCTTGGTACGTTGCTAGATCCTGACGCAGATTTCACTGACCAATGGCACGAATTTCCTAGCACTTCTTGTTATCGCCCTAGTTATGGACACATCCCAAGATATTCACTCATAGGGCGTGCACCTACCCTGGCCAATAGCTGTTTCGTTCAGTACGTGGCTTTTTTTGCAGCTTTTTGCAACAAACGTAGCCGCATCATCAATCATTGCCTACATACTCTGGTATGAGCCACTGCACAATCACAAGATAACCAATAGTTAAGCTGCAATGAATAGGGATCTACATAAATTCTTCAGGATCTTGGGCAGGCGGCACCAAGATTTCACATCATGGAATATCTTGCTACTTTTACTCGAGTCCGGTGTCATATATGCCATCATACAGGTGCACCCAATGTCGACTATGTCACGGTCTGGAAGCTGAAGGTTCGACTATGCAGCTTATATACGCTGTGACATATGTGTTCAGATTCATGCCAGAGCGGACAAGAGAGGCATTTTCTGTCAGTCTTACTGTGTTGACCAGGATCTACACTACATGTAATGTAAACAGTATGCCATCTCCAGTGAGCGTCACACTTACTCGATGACTCGGCAGCTCTTCTATCCAATGCTCACCATATCCATCATTCGCGGCCCATTCTCCCTTGTTAAAGCTCAGCAATCCGTGATTGAATTACAGACAATCACTGGACCAGCCTCAGTCGATTTGGCCCAAGAGAGTAGCATTGCTGCCACGGCTTTGCCGCCTGTTCACAGAAACTCATCACCACCTCCTTCAATGGCCTAGCAGTAGTACGTTTGGCAGAACAATCTTATGTATTTATTTATTTATGCTTGAATGGAGCTGGTATGTAAGAACGGCACATGAACATTGAACAGCCTCTTTGGACCAGCGAGGAAAAGGATAGTATCTCGTAACGGGCCAAAACAAACATCTGTTTCACAGGACAGAATAAATACACAACCTCGGTAATTAAAACTTATGATACATGTTAAATCGCGTTGAGCGTCGCACGCCTGCGGTTGGTCTGCGTTTTATTACGATACAAGGGACAACGATTGCCTCGGAGTCTTGGACCCTAGACTGATCATGACAGATACACGCGGGGCGAAGGTGTAGGTGCTATCTCTCACAGCCCGCAATTCCAACCAAACGTGCTGAGCTGTGGCCCGTCAACAATCCAGAAACCCGGATAACGATGTCAAATCCGTTGAGAAAACTAGCGGAACATATTTTCCCACCAGGACTTGAGTTCACAAGAATGCCGGTAGTGGGTCGCGAGGGTCAACGGTGAGAGTTATCATCGTAATGGAAGAAGATGGATATGGGGTGGAGGGGAAAGTGATTGCTAAGAATGTATTATCGCCAGATACCCGTGTGGGCCTGAGGAGCGGGTATCAGTCCAATTCGTCGATAGAGAACGGCCAAGAACAGGGCGCTCGGTAGGGACGTCCGGCAGATGCGAAGTATGTGCCCATGCATCATACCCTTGCATCACCCCAGTCCAATCTCGTATGTCCGAAGTTAGAGATTCTCGACGGCTGGGCTATTACCCAGCACTTCCGCGAAGCACAGACCCATAAACCTCCTCGAAAACGGAGCCATGTGCACTAGCAACACAACCTGGCCATATACCTCCTGCCAGGAATCGGCTTGGTAAGGATGACATTGGCGGGGGCAAGGGCGACCGGGCAAGGAACGCGAGCTCCAGGTATGCAATATAGGATGCAAGGAAGGGTGGCAAGGTTGACGTGTGAGATCTATGACAACGGATAGGTCATGGAGGGTAAACCTACGTCTGGGAACGAATTTGAGCTCAGCTCAGGTAGATTCTAGGTGATGGGTAGAGGTCATATTGCGTCGGATTCGGTATGCGCAGCTGTAGCAATTTTGTGAAGAAACAGCTGCGGGGAAAGCGTGAGTGATGAAATGAAGGGATACAAATATATTCAAGAGAAAGGGAGTGCCAGGCTTTGAGATGGACATAAAGGAGACAGCTCGGAACAGAGAGTATATTTTGATGTATGAGAACACCTCGCCCGCTCCCCACAAAGAAAGAGAATGGCAGACGTCGAGATTCTTCAGCCGACCTATGTAAGGAACGGAGGCCGCCGTAGCCATGGGGTGGGATCTGTTAACTTGATGATGGTCCTTCCTCACTGACTCAATTAAAAGTCCATTCAAATTTGGGCTAACTTCAAGAGCACCACCGATCTGGCTCCTGATACGATAAGTGTCCTGAGTGACTGACGGCCAGTATTTAACAATATTCTACCGCTCGCTATGGTTTACCAGCTAGTGACGATTAGTAAGTTTTGAATGGTCGCCATGTCATCGTTCAACTTACTTGATTCGAAACACGCTGCCGAATGGAATCGAGCTAGGGCATGCTGAAATTAAGAACATCTGTGTTTGAGGAGTTGACGACTTGTCATACCATTCTTGCCCCATTAACTTTGAGGAACGTCATGTGATGCGCATCCTTCCCTTCTGCGACGAGGCTGGATGAGAAACGTCAGCAGGGGAGCTACAAACGGTATACATTAAATTAGATCTTACACATAGGAGTAATTGAGCTGTCTGGATATCTGCCAGACAATTCCACGGCTAGTATCGTGAGATTGCGATGTATCTCCAGGTGTAACAACCGCAAGATAGTCGGGGTAACGGGTTGGCTGTGTTACAGTGCCTATTATTCTATACTTGTTCCCGGGTACAGCTTCGAACAACCACTATAAACCAATGATTGGGTCAGAGCTATCACCAAATGACCACGGGAAGTACTTGCCTGTTGTAATTCGGTTTCCCTGAGCGGACATAAGACCGGCGCAATGTCTTCTGCAGGAGCAGGATCGTAGAGCTCAAGGTAAGAATTGAAGTCAACACTTTGGATGCGGTATAGTGTGCCAGCCTGGGGGAATGACATGGTCTCCTATTGGAAATACTGAAACGATGAGTTTTCCTGCCGCTTTGTTTGGGTTCAAGGTATATATGCTCTTATATCTTTGCGGTTCCGTGGACGGCTCGAATGCGGCTAAGCGTACAACACGATCATAACACCGGCAAAGGAAAGTGCATTGCGTATGCATGATTTTGATAGCAGTAAGAACTCTCACCGACGACTGGCGTCATGGTCGAACAATAGCGACGACAATATCTTTGTTAAAGGGAGATTCAGGCTATCCTGGGTGCTGAAATAATATTATTTTAAGAGATAGTGCCTCAATGTCAGATCAGATCAAGGTTACCTTACACTGTCTTGGAAGTTGTCAAAACAACACCCAGAAGACAAGTTAAACGCGAGTACTAAGGTAGAAGTGAGCATGAAGATAGAATGAAGCGAATATGGTCCATACTGGATGTATTTGGTTAGGTATTCACAAGCGTATTTCTGAAGCCTAGAAGTTCGGTCAATGACCACTAAATTTTCAAGTGAAAGAGACGGGCCTGTCTTGCCCAGTAAGCTTAGTCTCGTACGAGATATTAAAGGAACTCACTTTCTATCTGTACTGGAGGATAAGGTCGACATAACGTGGCGATCAAGCGTTTGGTTTTGAAGATCATGTTATTGAAGATCGTGTTGTTGATGCAGTAGATTTGGGTTGACGCCATTAAGTGAAGTGAGAATGCTGGCAACTCCAGAATCACAAGGGACTGCAAACGTGTTCAACAGTACAAGTCAAGGGAGTCAAACGCTCGGCACAATGAGAATATCATGGTAATGAGACTATCTTCGGTTTCTAAAACATGATGGAACTTGGAATATCGAAAATCTAGTGTCTATTATTATATAGCAATAAGTATGTTACATGTGCAGTTACGACATGCGAAACACCCTCTGAGATTGCCTACGCTGTGAACCTCCTTGGGGTCCTCCAGCTCCTTCGCAATCGGGTGGTCAGTGTACCCAACGTGGGCATCTGCCTGCTCTTGGGGAACTTAGAAGGTCCCCTTGTTACACGGCTCCAGCTGGAGGTGGTTCTTCGGCTTCAGTGGTAGGTCCGGCTAACGAGATACCGGATATAAGTAAACAGATGGACGTTGCCGAGGAACAATAAGCTTACATTGCTTATGTAGTACCGCCCGAACGCAACCAATTCCGTATCCCTCTCTGCCGCTTTCACCGCTGCCTCCGTGTGGCCGCCAGCCGAAATGTACGGTCTCCCGCCCCCAGACAGAATGGAGGAGGTTGTTTGACTTGTACGGAGAGTGAGCCCTGTCACAAGCTGCTGATGCGGGGCTCCATGATGTGGAGGTAGGTGAGGAAGGGGTGGGTGTCCCAGAGGGAAGTGACGAGGTGCGAGAATTGGGGGTTTGGGTCAACAATGCCCATATACACCAATGCAATGTTTTAGGGAGTGATCATTTTCGTATTGACCGGTGCATAGCGTACCTTGGAATCGCCCCCATGAGCTCAATTGTATCGCTGTCCTTTCGGTACCAACATCACATACGACAGCATCCACCACCTCCAACACGAATCTGCTGTATCCCTCAACACTCCCCCCCATACACATCCATCCTCAATTTACTCACATCCTGCAAGAACTGGTCGACAAAGTACCCATTCACACCATAGACCTCCACCCCATCAAATCCCGCTTGATGAACAGCATTGTGCGCCACACGGGCGCAGAGAGTCGTATATTCCTTTATTTCATCGATTGTTAGGAGGGCGGGGGGGGGGGGGGGGGGCCCCCCAGTTTGGGGGGGGGGGGCCAGAAACTTGGGGAAGGGGCCGCGGTGGGGGGGGGGGGGGGGGGATCGTGGGGGGGGGGGGGGGGGG